>JASZXU010000640.1:0-16585 GCA_035521515.1 Phenoliferia sp. Uapishka_3 | reverse complement strand
CGATCGCTCATCCAGCGAGAGTCTCGAGTTCCTTGCGCGGCGAGGGACTTGCGAATCTTCTTGACGTCGATGGCGGTGGCGGCAAAGAGAAGGACCAAGGGCGCCTCGGGGTGCTCAGCATACCTGAAGCACTCGTCGACCTCGTAGTTAAACTTGGCCTCGCACTCTCGCAGGAGATCTCGCTGCCAAACGTCGACCTGGAGGGAGCGACCGCCACCCATCCTGGTGAATTTCTTGTCGGAGTACTGCTTGATGACGAGGAGTCCGTAGTGCCTAAAGAAGGGGATGTGGCGGCGAGTAAGCGCCTTCGAAATATTATCCTTCAAGACAAGGAACGAGTAGCGAAAAAGAGGGCGAGCTTTCTCGACAATCTGAGTGATCGCCATCAGCTCGACCCAGGCGCCCAAACATGCCCAGAAGTCGTCAAACTCCAAGCAATGATCGCGTTCCGCGAAAAGATCCAAGACCTTTTGCGAGGTCGCGTTGATCTCGGTCGCCTGGGCGGCGACGCCTTTCCCAGCGGTGAGGATGATCTTGTCTCGACCGTTGGTGTGGTCGACCGAGGCTTGGATGCCGCACATGGAGATGGGGATCCAGGGCATGGGGTCAGCCATGAAGGCGGCGTGGACGACGTCGGGGGAGATGACCCAGGTGGCCAGCTCGTACGGCTTGACGACACGAACCTCGTCCTCCTCAACGTTGTCGAGAGACTCGAGGAGCTCTCGAGCTTTGGGAGCCGAGCGAGACTTCGTAGGACTCTGAGCGGCGGCCTGGGCCTGAAGACGGACGTTGTAAGCGTCAAGGGCCTTCTGCTCCTTCAGCAGATCGTCCGCGACTCGCTGCTCCTCGTCCAAGAGTTCTTGAGCCTCGCGATCGATCTGCTCCTGTGCATGCTGGTCCTTCAGGGCGATCCTGTTGGCCTCATCGTCGGCAGAGCGCTGTTTCTCGAAGGCATACTTTGCGGCGTCGTCGAAAGTGTCGAAGTCGTCAGGAGTGATGGCTCGGAGGTAAGTCGACATGTTGTAAAAGAGAGTGTAAAGGAAAGTCGGAAAAATTCGCTTGCTGAACGTACGTCGAAGAAAGTTGGATAACTTGCAATAGACGAAGAGAAGCGAGTGAGGGCAGGCGGGGAGAAGGCCAGCGACTGCGGCTCGCCTCCAGCTCTCTCACGCCCCACAGGATTTTCTCGACAGGCTACGATTCCTGAAGATTGCGACGGTGTTTCGAGCTGATAAAAGAAACATTGCTTTCTGCCCGCGACCACTTCGCCGAGTCCGCACGATGGCTCTCCCAGGATCACTTCCACCCAAGCCATCCTCCAGCAGCACTCCATCTTCTTCCAGAAAATCTCATCGCAAGAGGAGCGAGTCGCCTGCCGCCGAACCTTCTGGCAGCACCTCAACTCCGACCAAAAAGGGCAACTACGTCCGCCGAGCAGACGCACCAGCTGGCGAGAACCTTCTTTCAAAGGCACTCCATAACGTTCAAAACCAAAAGACTATCTCCACACCGGTCGCTAGATCCTCCGCTGAAGCTCCAGCGACACCAAGCTCGACCGCCGCCGCGACCCCATCCTCAGCAAGAGCGCAATTTGAACAGCAGGAAGATTTCATCTCGTTCGGAGACGACTTTGACGATGAAGACAAGCCATCACCACGGAACGCTTCCGGGGGCAGAGGAGGTTCCGGCACCAAGCGTCGTCGCGACGACTTTGATGATGAGAAGAGGGACGAGGGCACAAAGCGGCTGGCCAAGCGAGAAAGGGAGAGGTCAACTCCTTGGTGTGATACTCCTGGCGTCAACTGGGCTCTTTGTGATAACGCAATCGCAATGTGAGTCATGACGGCGTTTTTGGGGGCGGCACGACGCAAACTGATATTTTGATTCGCAGGCTGAATGCAGAGGCGCGAGCCTTCATTACCTACATCTCACCGACACCAATAGAGCACGAGCTTCGACTGTGGACTATTGAGCTCATTCGCCGTACCATCAAAAGCCGCTGGAGCGATGCCGATGTCGAGTGCTTTGGAAGTGTCGGCACAGGTCTGTATCTTCCAGGAGGGTGTGTTGCTTCAAACCGTCGATTAGGATTTTGCTGATGGATTATAATCAACAGGGATATTGACCTCGTTGTTCTCTGTCCGACTTTCCCCTCTCCACCGCTAAAGCCTACCTCATCGCTCTTACATCACCTCGCCTCTCTCCTCCTCACTTCCCATCTCGCTGAACCGTCCTCACTTCTCGTCATCGCAAAAGCTCGCGTTCCCATCGTCAAGTTCGTGACCCGTTACGGAGGCTTTTCCGTTGATTTGAGCGTCAATCAGAAAGGAGGAGTCGATGCTGCCGTGCGAGTGCGGAATCTGTTAGAAGAACATGCATCTCGAGACGAGACTTGGGTGGAACCAGGAGCTACAAAAAAGAAGGGAAAAGGGAAAGAAAAGGGGAAAGAGAAGGACCCGGAGGTGGCGTTGGTGGACTATGGAGTCGCCAGGAGTCTGGTCATGCTTGTGAAGGCGTTCCTCAATCAGCGTGGCATGAACGAGGTATTCACCGGTGGGCTTGGTAGCTACTCGATCATCTGCCTGGTCGTCTCTTTTCTTCAGGTATGCCCTTCGAGGTTTTCGGAAATATCTTGCCCGTGCTGAATCACAATATTTCGCAGCTGCATCCAAAGATCCAAGCAGGTGAGATTCACCCATCGCGGAACATTGGTCTCCTCTTCGTCGAATTCCTCGAGTACTACGGAAAGCACTTCAACTTCAACGAGGCTGGAATTACCTTACGAGGACGAGGCGGCTACTTCAACAAGCACGACAAAGGCTGGTTCCGACCCAATCAGCCCTACCTTCTCAGTATCGAAGACCCGAACGATCCAAGTAAGCTCATATCACAGCAAATCGTGTCGTCAGCGTTGTACTTATCATTCGATAGGCAATGATGTCTCTGGTGGTTCTCACAATATCGTCCGCGTTCGACAAACCCTCGCCGGTGCCTTCGACGTCCTCACCGCAACCCTCCTCCACCGCGTCTCACACTTTGAGGCCTCCAGAAATCCCAACATAGAGCCTCTTTCTGGGTCTTCATTACCGAATGCCGACGTCGATGCTCCCTCTCCTCTTTGCCAGTCCATCCTGGGTTCAGTCATCGGCATGGCGCGCGCTTCTATCCAATCGCGAGAACGAAACATCGACCTGTACAACGACGGAATTCTACAAGCCCTGATAGCTAGGAGCGATCAAAGCCTCGGAGCGGGGACCAGCAAGAAAGCTCTCCAGCGTGCGAGGAAAGAAGCAAAGGAGGCAGACCAGCGGGACAGGACGATTGCGCGACTAGGAATGCGTCAGGACGAGCGCGAGAAGAAGCAGGCTCGAAAAGAGCTGAAAAAGCGGGAGCTTGAAGAAAGTCTGGCGCCGATGGCCGATGCACCGAAACCAAAGGTGGATAAGGAGCCGAGCGTTGCTCGAAAGCTTTTTCAAGAAGCGGAGGACTCGCGTTATTCGATCGCGTCGGGCTCCACCAGCATTAAGGGGGCAGCTGCGAAAGCGAAGAACGCCGTTTTCGTCCATGACTCTGAGGAGGATGACTCTTCTGACTCCCATGACGACGGCGATGTGGAAATGGGCGGTGGTCACGGCGACACGCTGGTCGGTTCGAGTAAGAAGCCTGAGGCCGACGACTTTGTTTCCTTTGGCGACAAGATCTCATTCGACGACAGTCAGGATGAGGAGGATGACGACAAGGGCGAATCAGAAGGAGGGTCAAAAGAGGATGACTCGAGCGATGGAAGTGGGGACTTGGTCGTGCGGAACCTTGTTCCTCGCAAGGCCCTGACGGCGGAGGAGACGGCGAAGAAGCAAGCGAAAGCTTCATACTGGGCGAGCAAAGGAGCCGTATCTCGGGAATCTGATTAAAGGATGACTTGCAGTAGGAAAATCTGAATTGCTGCCATTCGACCACGATGGGGCTCGTGATGTGAGCTTTGGTTCTGGAGGGACTCTTTCTTCATTAGAATGGAGAGTCGTGTGACCTGCAGTGTTCCTACGGGCGCAACCGATGCTTCGATGTGAATAAGTATGAACAAAGCAGAAGATGCCTGAGTGGCAACTTCGAAAATTCCCAGCTACCTCGAATCAGCTACCTCCTTGACACTAAAGACCACGCCTTCTTTCTTTTCATGATGCTCTCCATGCTCGAATGGCGAGACTTCCACCTTCGCTGTGTTGTCGCCATCAAACAGAATGGAAATTCTGCGGAAAAAGGCGACACAATAAGCTGCCGTAGTCAACATGAGATGGGGAGAAGAAGCGTACTCTTCCAGAGTCTGTAGGCATTGAAATGGTCTCACGTTAGCGTGGCGAACAATGAGGGAAAGAAGGAATTCGTACGAAGCCCCGAGTTTCCACGCTGGGTATCCATTGACACGGTCAGCACAACAGTGTTCATCAGGGACTCAAGAGTATAGCTTACAGAAGGAAATACATGGCTACCAGCTGGCAAGCGATCAATACGCAACTGAAGACGATTAAGCACAAGTTAGATGCGCCTTCTACAGGTGCGAAGGCCAAGGGCGCACTATACAATGCTTTATTGAGAAGATCAGCGAAGACCACAATCAAAGTCGACTAGAAGAGCTCACTAGTACTTGTAACCAATGTTTCCCAGCGCAATGGAATTGACGTATGCGTTAAAGATTGATATCAATTTGTTGGCGATGCCTGTGACGACGAAGCAAAAGACGGTCAGACACGTTCAAGGAGTGATGAGGTCCGTCTAGATCAAAAGAATTCTCACCCCAGACCATCATTCCTGGAAAAGAACCATCAAAATTACACAGGCCCGATCACTCGAGAAGATCAGAATCAACATACCTTTCGCACGAACAGAATACGATAGGCATTCGGTTTGGTAGGAGAAGAACAGTGGCCCGCATACAATACTGTATAGCTTGTCAGAGCCACGGTCGTCTAGGAACACTCGTGTTACTCACAAGAAACACCCATTGAACAGGAAAAGCATTGCGACGTTCGCGCGGCCAGCGGCGAGCGACCCAGTAAGAGTGAAGCGGGCGGCGGTGATTGTGAGAGAGATCATCAACAAGAGGAGTATGCTCCAGGTGGTGATTAGCATGCGCCTCCTTGGGACTTTGTTCACGATGATGGCGCCGAAGACGGACTGTAGGTACCGGTTCCCAAGTCATCTCAGGTAATGAGCTGTGTACCCGAGCAACCGACTTACGCATAAGAGGACAGTGCCGGTCAATCCCGCATTTATACCAGTCTGTTGAGTGGATCCGGTGATACCGACAAGGTCTAGGATCTGAGTGTAGTATCCGCCGCTGCAAGAGGGGAATATCGTCAGGGGTTCCACACGGGCTGGAAAGAGAGGGAAGACAGACTCACGCTATAGCGGTGCCAGACAAATTCTGGCAGATTACAATGAGGAGTACAATAGAAATCCGATGCCTGTTACCTTTCGTCGCAAAGAGCTGGCCCCAGGTGTCTTGCTTGTACTCGCGCTCTATGCGTAGCGCCTGCTTCATCTCCTCGAATTCGAACAGGACCAGCTCGTCTTGGGGGTCGCCATTTCCATGGTATTTGACCAAGAAGCTAGGATTAAAGTCAGGTCCGTTTCTTTTGGACGCCCGAACCGAAAAGTGTTGAGCTTACGCCATTGCCTCCTCCTCACGACCTTTCGACATGAGCCACCTAAGAAGTGCACGTAAGCATTAATTGGGGTACTGAGTGTCAACAAATTATCGAACCGAGGCGTTTCAGGGACGAATTGGATAGCGATTATCATGTAGAAAGCGGGCACAGCTTGAAGCAAGTAGGCCTGCGGAGGAGAGGATGAGGGAGTAAATCAGAATCGCGAGTCTGAAAATGTACTCACTGAGCGCCAAGACCAATTACCGGATACGTAGCTCATTCCAAAAAGATACCAGGCAAGCAGAAATGAGCCGATTGCATAGTTGAGGTTGAAGAGCGCCGCCATGATAACTCGCTGCGAAGGGTGTGGCATTTCTGGCGGATAAACGCAACTCAGCAACCTTCGAAAAACTACGATTGATCTGGTCAGGATTCGATCTCTCGTACCTTGTAGAAGTATAGGCGAGATCATCAAGCTGAAGGCAAGCCCCGAACCGAAGACGATCCGCGAAGCAATGAAGAGGCCGTATCCGGACGCCCCATTGACTCCTGGCAAAGTTCCCATGATGGAACCCATCAATGCAGTAAAGGCGGACCAGCGGATACACCCTAGAAAGGCGTTAGACTTGCGGTATGACTACCCGTGATTTTCAAGAAAGAAAAACATCTCACATCGACGTCCGTACTTGTCCGCCACCAACGCCGCCACAGGAGCTGTGAACAATCCCTATCGACAGCGAATACTCTCAGCGTTCTGTGAATCGGTCCGCATCACAAATTAGGGCAAAGGGGAGGCATTCCTTACGGCAATGTCTATCCGGTACGCATGGTGAAAGTCAGCGGTCGGCCGAATCAAGGGACTACCAAGCCAGTGGAGATCTCACAAGCAGAAGCGCTGAGAAGACCGATAGCACTTTGACTGGGCATCCCGACTGCCTTATGCCAGCTCGGCAAAGCTTGCAGTCCCGCTGCGAAGGCGCGCCGCGAATAAGAAGTGAGGACAAGTGAGGACGTTAGTAAGGGTTCATAGCCGCACGGCCAAGGCGACCCACATATGAGGTTGTCATCGATACCATTGAGGAATTGCCCTGGTATAGAGCTCAACATCAGCGACCTCTTCGCCGATTACGAGCTCGTTGCGCGGCGCGATTTTTCATGAGGCTCTCAAGGCGCTTCAACGAAAGATTTAGGCTACTCACCGACGTAAATCACAGAGATGAAGAAGTTAAGCTGGACTGCGGGATACGAAGCAAGGGCTTGCGGTCAATATTTAGCAGCTACCGCCCCGAGGCGCCAGTCGACAAAGTCCAACGTACGAACTCCTGCGCGACGAAGGAGCGGTGAGCATATCGTTCTCGCTAAACCAATTCTTTGAAGCCGGACGTACCAGCATTCTTCCACCACTTCTGGCTGCCAGTCGTCAGGGCATTTGGAATGTGGGAAAATGCCCCCGGAACATTGGTTGCGTCGGGTGTCGCGGATGTCTTCTCACTGTCGCTCATCCGATTGGCGGTATGTGGGAAGAGTGGAATGAGTGATAGAAGTCGGAAAGGAAGGAAGGGTAAAGATAGGACTTGACCCCGCGTCGATTGTGATCCATGCTGCCTCGCTGATAGCGCAACGGGTCGCCCGCCGACTTATCGCCCTGACAGAGTTGCGGCCGAACCGCCATCCTGCGAGTTCGACGCGTGGAACAAAGGGGTTCGTCGGTAATGCATAGCAAGCAACAACAAAAGTAGTAAAGGGTCTATCCAGCGAAGTCTATCAAGCACCCACTAGCTAAAGTCCTTCTCGATGTGACCCGCAATGATCATCTTTTGAATTTGAGTCGTTCCCTCGTAGCTAAACAAATTGGAAGGTTAGTCTCGAAGGAACCAAGGGCCTCGGATAAAAAACGTACAGCTCGAAGATCTTGGCGTCACGATACAATTTTTCCACAGGGTAGTCGGTGTTGACTGGTAAGCAGATCGAGTCAGTAAGCCACCCACCCCAATGGAAATCTCGGTATCTTACATCCAGCACCTCCGTGAACTGTGAAGAATAAAAACAGGGTCAGCGATCACGCCACTGAAACTTGGAAGGCAGCGCGAGCTCGGACGTACTCTGAACAGCTAAGTTGGCGTTCGAGACAGCATGATGACTTGCAAGAGCCTTTGCGATGGATGCATAGTAGGTGTTCCTCTTTCCGGAATCCTTGACCCATGCTGACTTCCAGACCATCGCTCGAGAAGACTCGGTTCCGATCGCCATGTCGCTGAGCATGAATTGAACAGCCTATTGGTTGGCGGGTCAGTGACAGGTTCTACGCATTTTTAGGAATATGCAGACCTGGTGCTTAATGATGGGCTTGCCGAACGACTTTCGGTCAAGCGCGTACTTGGCAGCTTCGGCGAGGGCGCGCTGCGAAAGCCCAACGGCACCAGCGGCGACCAGCGGCCTGGTGATGTCGAAAGCTCCCATGGCGATCTTGAATCCGTCTCCTGGCTGTCCGATGACCTACAAATGTGCCCAAGGTCAATTTGTGCCTCGTGAATGGAAGTCGGATCAAGCTTACGTTTTCCTCTGGAATCAAGACGTTCTCGAAGTTGATGATACGAGTATCGGAGCAACGTTGGCCCATGTTAATGAGCTTCGGGTCGATTCTGAGTGACAAGAATAGATAACAAAGGTCAGCAAGATGTCAACAAGTGAGAAAAGTCTTGCACGCACGTGAGACCAGCACTCTTTCCGTCAACAATGAAACCAGTCATTCCCTTGTTGCCCTTCGTTGGGTCTGTGATAGCTAGTACAAAGTACCAGTCGGCGACTCCACCGTTTGTGATCCAGCACTGCATGAGACGAAGCTGTCAGCATCATTTCTTACTTTCGCGAGCTGGCCGTCGGTGGTGTCGCACCTTCGATCCGTTCAGCACCTATTGAATGAGTCGAACGTCAGCGATACTGCCTCGAATCGAATCGACTCCAAGCAGCATTAGCTTTTGTGATGATAGTGAACGTACATAATGATCGCCCTCCTTGACAGCTTTGGTCTTCGTGCCCGCGACGTCTGAGCCAGCGCCGACCTCACTAACTCCGTAAGCGCACATCAACGGCTCTTCCGTCATCCTCCCAAGGTATTTCTTTTTGAGCGCCTCGTTTCCAGCGAGAATCAAAGGTGCTGCGAAAGCGTGGTAAGCGACAGTAGCGCGCGTCGACAGGAGTGGTGGCGTTGTAACTGCCGAGCGAGAGCTGAGGGCGTACCCTGTGCGAGTCCATTGGCCTCCATGGCAGTCTGAATTCCTGTGCATCCGTATCTAGTGCGAGAAAAACTTCAGAGGTGCCAGCAGGATGGAAGAAGCTGGGGATCGAGGAGGTACTCACGCGAGCTCTTCTGAAATAAGCGCACACGACAGCACCGGCAATCCAGGTCCACCATACTATGCAACAACCACTTCATCAGCTCCTACGCGGCCTTCACCACTCTCCGCCAACCACGGGAACTCACAGCTTCAGGTACGTGCAAGTTCAACAATCCCGCCGCATGCGCCTTCTTGATGACCTCCCAAGGATACTTCATACTCTTATCATAATCAGCTGCCACAGGAATGATTTCCTCTGTAGTGAAGCTCCTCGCGAGCTCTTGGAATGATTGTTGGTCCTCTGAGAGACCGAAGGATGGACCGTGGGCGTATGAAGCTGGATCGTCGGACTCAGAAGAGTATGGTCGGAGGGAGGACGGCCGAACTCGCTTCGTGAGCTGGCGGGAGGCAGTACGGGCGGTGGAGAGCATTGTGCAGTGGTTAGTTGAGAGCGGAGCAGCTGTTGGAATGCCAGACGCGTAGGTTTGCACGCCGCACAGATGAGATTGCGGCTCCGGCTTCTCACGTTGCCGGGCGCGAGCGACTCGACTTCAAGTAAATTCACAAAAAGCGAGGGCAAGTTCTTGCTCGTCCGCAAAGGCACGGTAGAAGTAATATATAATGCAGTAGACAATGTAGCATCAAAAAAAGGAGGGTATTCCGCAATCTTACATCTCCTCCTTCGCCCTCTCACCTACCGATGACATTCCAACCTCTCCCCGACGACTCCTCTCCCCAGATCAAATTCTCCATCAAAGAACTCATGCTCCAACAACTCCTCCGCAGTCCACCTCTTCGTGCAATCCAACTCCAAGCACCTCTTCATCAAATCGACCGCTAGGAAAATCTCCGAGCCTTGATACCATTGTTTGTCGTATGTTGAGGAAGAAGGGATTGGACCATATGGATCTGGAGAGTTGTGGACGATTATTGTGGGGCAGAGAGATTTTACGAGGGCGTGGAGGTTTGGGTGGCGGGGAGTTTCGAGGTCGGGGATGTTGGTTTGGAAAGTGCGGTCTGGGTAGGAAACAGCTCTCTTTAGCAAGAGCGCGAGGGAGGTAAAGCGGGAAGAGGCAAGACTGACTATGTAAAGCTGCGCATTTTTCAAGCTTTCGCTTTCCGAAAATGGCGGTGATTTCAGCGAGGGCTTCCGTGTCGTCGTTGGAGTTGAAGAAGGGGAAGCGACGAGTGAGGAAGCAAAGGAGGATTATGCCGGCTGACCAAATATCGAGTGCTGTGAACGGAGTGAGGTTAGCGAGGTTCGCGAGGGAGGGCGCACGTCCGCGACGAACAAACTGTTTGGTCGGGACATTTTAGAAGGACTTCGGGAGCACGGAATCCACGAGTACCTGCACGATTCGCTCGGACACTTGACCTGTTTGCGGTCATCCATGAGTAAAGCGGAAACATCAGCGCCACAAAGCAGAAACTCACCTTCGATCCTTGTCGTCTGCAATATACCCGACCCTCTGAGGTCTACTCGGAGCACTTTCCACCGGTCTCCAACCCTTATACCAACTAGCCTGCTCCCTATGCCTATGTCTCAAATCCTCCTTCACACTGCCCTTCGCGACCCAAGGTTTCATCTTCAACAAATCATTCAAATCCTGCTCATCCGTACTCGGCGCCGAAACATGTGCCAACTTCAACGCTTCCCAATCCTTCTCCAACTGTTGACTTTGCTCATACAACGGCACTGGCGCCAAAAGATGCGCACCATGTAAACCCGCCGCCAATCCAGGCGCCTGACCCACCACCAACCTCTCAATCCGTTTATTCGCCTTCGCACGACCTTCCAATCCACCCCAAGAAGGCCCAGGTAGAGAATGAAGACATTCGCTTTTCCATTCGTACCATTCGTCCCCGCCAACTTTTTCGGCAAGTCCGTAATCGCAGAGAACTCCGGTGGCGGAAATGGTGTCGTAGAGGAAATTGGCGGGTTTGACGTCGCGGTGGATGATGGCTTTTCGGTGGGTGGCGCCGAGAGCTCGGAAGAGAGAGGCGAAGTAGGAACGGAGCATGGGGAGGGGTGCGGTGCGGTAGTAGGTCTGTAGAGGTTGGTTGGATAAGCGTGAGGAAGGAGGGCGGCGGAAGGGAAAGGAACGCACGCGGTAGTCTTGGTGACGGCTGAATGGCATGACTGCGATAACTTGGTCTTCGTGTCTGATTGCTTGGATGAGGTACGCGACATTTGAAGCTCCCCTGCGCGGCGACGCGGCGACGCGTCGAGGCGCGTTAGCTCTCTGTTGTTCATTCCGCCGTCGTCCTTATCCTTGGCGCACTCACCTGAGATCATTGAGGATGTCGAGCTCATTGTGAATTCGCATTGGACTGCTAGTGACGTAGATCCTCTTGAGTGCGACGTATACGGTTCCGGTTCCTCGTTGAATGTCTTTTGGTGCTGCCCAGGGAGAGTTGTCGTATAGATTGAATTGAATGTCGACTGCTTTGTAGACGGAAGAGAAAGTTCCTTCGCCTAGTCGATCTACGAGTCGATATTGATCTTGCAAGTCGGGAACTGTCTCGAGGAGAGCTGCCATCTCTGCCCTCACAGCAGCTCGCTCTTCTTCCTCCTCCCCATCTTCTTCACTTTCTTCTTCTTCTTCTTCATCCTCCTCATCTTCATCCTCTTCTTCCTCGTCCTCCTCCTCTTCTGGCTCTTCCTCTGGCTCGCTGTCGACCTGCTCTCCCTCACCATCGTCCATCTCTTCGTCGCAAGGCTCACTCGGGTCAAGCATGTCGAGTGCCAGCGGATCTGGTGATTCGAGCATGTCGGCATCTTCTATGACCAGACTCCTATCTGGGCTGACTGATCGCATCCTGTCAAAAAGAGGTTGGTGTGGATTTGTTGTGGGCGGATTCGAGTTGTGTGATGATGGTCTGAGCGGTTCAACTGCGACTGGTGTTGGTGGCAGTGGCAGTTTTAAGGCGCGAGATTTACTTCGAGTACTCAGTCCAAGTGACATTATTCGAAAGGAAGGAAGGATGGAAAGGGGAGATGGAGGAGGAGTGAAAGGAAGGCGAAATGGACAAAACAACAAGCGCGTCTCAAGGGGCGATCATTTTCGATTACGTTCTAGGCCCAGCACACTCAATTCCTTACTTTTCATTACAAACTTCACAATTACATTTTCTAATGCGTGTAATGACAAGTACCGCTCTCCCCGTGTCTTCTGTCAGCTCCTGGCGCCCATGTCCGATTTTGCGAGTCACCTTCTCTACCTCGCAACGCTACAAATTGTCACAAAATCATCTCCATTCACTCACGCAAAGTCAATTCCACTTCACGCCCTCTCGCACCTCGTTGCCGACTACTTGCAACTACTCGCTCAAGCAGCAAAAGCTCACGCAGAACTCGCAGGTCGTGATAGGGCTTCAGTATGGGATGTCGCAAAGGCACTTGAGGAGTTCGGAACGAGTACATTGGGGGCATTGAGGGAGGATGTTGAACAAAGTGACGGCGGAGGAGAGGAAGGTGACCGTCTGCGTGACTTGGCTGGTGGCTTGAAAGGTGAGTACGCGTGGGTTGGCCCAAGAAGGAGATAATCTGACCTACAATCCATGTTTCACAGAGCTACTCGACCCTCAGCCGCAACCAGATCCGATCGCGCGACTCGGTTACCATCCACTCGAACAATCAGAACTCGACGCTCTCGCCATCCTCGAATCAGAACCACAAATGGATGAATCATCTTCAGTTTCCTCTTCCGACGAATCAGAAATATTCACTCCCCCGTCATCCGCCTGGTCACCCCCGCGCGTACACATCAAAGACGAGGATTCAGACCCATTCGATCTCACAACTCTCCAACAACCTCTCACTACATCTTGGCGTGACCCAGCTCTCATCCCCACCTACATTCCCGACTTTCTACCTCCATTCCCGGGTATGGAAAGAGAAACGGATATTCCAGAACCAGTTCGGAGGAGGAGAGAACGAGAACGAGAGAGAGAGGTGGCTGCTGCTGCTTGGGCTGGAGCAAATGAAGGCGCTGATTCTCAAGATCCTTGGATCGCTACTATCCCTTACGCCTCTTCCTCTCTCCAAGAAGCCCATCCTGCTTCTGCACTCCCTCCAGCTTCACCTCCTTCAACTTCCACCTCCCGAAGACGACGTCGTTCCCTCTCTCCTCGTCCCACCACTTCCTTAACCGACTTCAAACAAACCGCCGCTGCCATTTCTTCTGCAATCCCAACTTTCCAACGAATCAACCCAAAACGTCGCGTCGCAGCGAACGCCATTTCCGGTTCAGCAGATTTCACTCTCCTCGGCGACTCTCTCTTCGGTAACGTCCCAGTGCCACAAATCCGCCACGCAGGAGTAACGGCCGGTTTCCTACCCGATGGCGCTCTATCTTCCTTCCTTCACCCTTTCAATACTTCCCTACCTCACACAGTCGCCACTTCCGTCCCCAAACACCCCTCACCACACGCTCCTCTCCTCGTCCCACTCATTCATCCCCGAATTCCAACAATCATGGAATCAGTCACTTCCTACCTCTCCGGTCCCTCTGGACCAAACGTTCCCTTATTCAATCGACTCACTAGGATCGGTCCACCGGGTCCATTAGGCCCAGCTGGTGAAGCGGCGAATTATGA
Organism: Phenoliferia sp. Uapishka_3; assembly: GCA_035521515.1. NCBI lineage: Eukaryota > Fungi > Basidiomycota > Microbotryomycetes > Kriegeriales > Kriegeriaceae > Phenoliferia > Phenoliferia sp. Uapishka_3. The sequence continues at coordinate 3,003 of JASZXU010000640.1, read as the reverse complement.
ATATATTGGTTCAACGAGCACGTTGGAAATGAGTGTGGAATGGGCTACTAGACCTTATAATCAAGCTTTGCCGAGGAGTGCGAAAATGAAAGAGAGGGAAGGAGAAGCGGAGGGAACGAGTGGGATTAAGTTGCAGTTGAAGATTGGGAGAGCGGGGAGTGTTCCTGGGACGGGGAGTCCGGCTGCTACGCCTGGTGGGACTTGGAATGGCTATACGGAGAGTCCTATGGGATTCCCTGGAATGGGAGATGGAGCATCAGGAAACGGGAGTGGCTACCTCGACTCAGTCATCGAAGAAGGGGGAGGAGAGGGTCAACCAATCGCCTCTGGATCAGGAATGATCTACGACGATCAATCAGCTATATATCAAGATCCAAACGCAAGCACAGACGATATCGCCGCTAGTTTTCTACAACAACTAGACGCTATACAACCTCTCGACCCGCCGATCGAACAAACCGAATATTATGAGCAGACGCCGTTTGATTTGGATGCGGACGGGACGCCGACTTTTGATGTTAGTGCGTTTGTGGAAGAGTATAATGAGCAGGAGGCGAGTAGGAATGCGAGTAGAGCGGTTAGTGAGGAGAGAGTGAGGAGTGCGGAAGTGGGCATGGGGGAGGGAGAGAGAGATGGGGAGAGGGCAGTTAAGCAGGAGGAGTTTGGGGAGGCGATGCAGTTGTGAGGTGGAAATACGTTTTGTTGTACACTATGGATGCGAGACGAAGTCTTTATCAGACACGGGTTCAAGGTCAGGGCGCGGAGCTGGCGCCATCGAAGCATCACCCCATCAAACATCCTGGGTCCAAATCGTAGCAAAAAAAAGTAATGGCTACTCGATTGCTGCATGTTTCCTCGCTTATGCTCTGGAAGCCGACGACAGCGCAGTGCGGAAAAAGTTGGTCTGGTGCACTTGAAACTTCGACATACAACAGCAAGGGAGGAGTGCTCGGCCTCTGTTTGGATACATTGATATTCCGGGCGCTGGCTGACGTTCGTTTCTTGCCGTTTCCTGTCTTTTAGCTTTTGGGGGTGGGACAGCTGGCGGACTTCGGAAGCTGGACGTTCCGCGTACTTTCTGCGAGAGAGGCGTTGATAAAGTCGCTGCTGAAGTACCTGGGGCATACTTCCTTAAATGGGCCAATAGTCCAATTGATTTTGGCTCGAAGAAAGAAGAAAGCAGCAGCTGGGATGTGCACTTTGGCCTCCACTCTCCATATTCCGCTGGCGTACCTCGGTGGGAGCAAGGACAAATTTCGAGGACGTAACGCTGGCCGTTGCGCACTACTCTAGGTGAGTTACCTAATCGATTTCAGTCGCTTCACCTATTTGTCCGCAATAGAAGTGAGATAGAAGCAGCTTGTCCATCCAAAAAAGTCATAAATAGGTTAAGAGCCGCAAGGCATACATTTCCTACCAAAGGTGAGCACAGCTCTAGTGTCTATTCCGCTCACAGTGTCCAATTAAACCTCCTCTCCCATTCCCATCTCCTTCAGTCCAGATATCACCTCCCTTAGCGCAAACGCCGGAGTCAGAGTTCCGGAAGTCTCCACACGGCAATGCGGGCAGCTTCTGTGAGGGTTCGAGTCGAACCAATCCTGGATGCAAGATACGCAGCCTGAATGTCCTGAAAATCGCCATTAGATTGTGAGCCAGATGATCAGTGTAGAGGGGAGGATGAAGCGAGAGAGGTGACTTACCGCACGACAGCGTGGTGGCGGAATCCATTACTGAACTACATATAGAACATTCAAGGACCGTTGAAAGCTTCGAAAGAGTCTGCGCATGGGCAGAGAGAACCTGTGTGAGTTTTCTTTTTCAGTATGGTGGGGAATATCGTCCCGGAGGTAATATCACGAACCTCCGACTGCTGATCGACGACCTCGCGCCACATTGAATCATCCTCTGCCTCACCAGCAGGCGGCTGCTTCCGTCTTTCATTTCCTTCGTCATTCGAGTCATTCAGTGCCGTCTGAAGAACGTCACACCGCTCTTGGAGTAGCTTCGCAGCTTGTACGGCATTTTCGAGATTCTGCGAGAACGCGCTCAACATTCCCGCGCGATGGGCAAAGCAGATGCTCTTACTTCGTGATTTGATCGTTGCTCTTCGAAGAGCCTGTTTTGCGCCATTCCCAGTTGAACTTGCGCATGCCCCATTTCTTCCTTTGCTTCCTGCGAAACAACACCTTTTCAGCGGGAGGCCCGGATCATATGAAATGCACTAACAGTGAACTTGGATTGGAAGGAAAGCATTGACTCTTCCGCTTCGTTTTTTGCCACGACGGCTCCAGCACAAGCCAACTCCAATCGCTTGTACTCGTCCTGCGAATGCACGTTCTCCTCTCTCCAGCCCGACTGTTTCTGCTCCAGCTGCTGTTCCATGATTCTTTTCAATCTTTGCACCAGTACTGGGATCGTGATCTCTGTCGCTGCATCAAGATTGGTGGGTTGTTGCGCCACAGAAGGAAAATGCGTTCGATGGTCTGCGAAAGGGTTTGTGGAGCGGGGTCGCGAGGTCGGCGAAGCGAAATCGCTGGAGGGTGGCAGCTCTGGGAAGAGACTGTTGAATGCGGTCTGTTCATTTTCCGAGTGAGCTGGTGAAGTGGTGGACATGGTGGAAAAGCCCGCCGCCGCGGAGCTCGACCTTGAAAAGAAACGAAGGAGTGCTGTCAGCGTTCCAAGCGTTCTGACTTCAGTCTAGGAAGTAGAGCGGACGCACGCTTTTTGAAGCGTAAGCTCCGCCCGGTGAGCATTCAAAGTACGCTGCATCTCCTCGCGAATCGTACTAGCGAGCAGATTCTCGAAAGGGTCGATTTGTTGCGGAGCGACGTCATTAAATTGACGAGTCGCAAGGGCGACGAATGGATTTGAGGAGGAAAATTCCAGAGGCGGATACGGGGATATTCGTGATTGATTTGAGGTCGTCGGAGCCGGCGGCACAAATGATGAAGTCGGCTCGGGCTGGCGCTTCTCGCGCTGTGGAGGCGGCGAAGGGGATGGGGG
>JASZXU010000639.1:0-16624 GCA_035521515.1 Phenoliferia sp. Uapishka_3 | reverse complement strand
CCTATCCCACCCACCCACACGTTCCAACTCCTCGAGCCAGTAAAAATCGCTTATCGGGGAAACGTGAGCCATGTTTCCCCTGATTCTAATTAGACTTGTGGATACTTTCGAATGGGGCACCCGACTGATGGAAGCGACAAACAATCAGGTCCGTCATTTCAAATCCCAAACGGCGGACGCACTGCGCGGGAAGCCGGCAGAGCATGATCTCGCTAGGTCGGCTCTCGCTCACTTCCTCTTCCTACCAACCTCAACTTCTCCTCACCTCCGGCTTTTCTCCTCCTTCCTCGAAGTAGACAAGATGGCCAAGACTAGTGCTGTAGCGGCATCGGACCGTGTACCAGCTCGGAAAGGAATTGGCAAGGTGCGTCCTAGTTTCTCCGGCTGGATCTCGAGGGCGTATCTTGGGGTCGTCTCCTCTTTTCGACTATCTTAAAGCGGGCTGATAATCTTGCTTTATCTTCGTTACTAGATGGCAATGGTGTTTGCATGTGGCTCTGCTTTGTTGTGCGTGATTTTCAGCATGTGGGGGTTCGATCTGGGAACATTGAGCTAATCGCGACTGTCGCAACTGCAGCTCTGACGGGTGAGTCTGCTAAAACATTGGTTGCGTTTGATTCGATTCGAGTCCTTACTTGTGGATGATAATTGATAGATATCAAGTAAGTTTCTTGGAGTCTCGGAGTGGGGAGGTCATAGGAGATGAGATGGCTGGCGCTAATCGACGATTGTATTATCAGAATGGAGTCGTCGGAGAAATCAACACTATCCTCAAGAAGCTGTACCCAGTGGATTATACTCAGCACCAACATGGGACTCTCTTCAGCAGTATGGGATTTGCAGGTACTGTTGTAGGCATGCTGGTCAGTCATTTCCCCACAGCTGTACCTAATCAAAGACTATAAACCTGATATGACGCACTTGCTCGCTCGCTCGCTCCCTCTCAGGTTTTCGGCTATTTAGCAGACAAGATTGGGAGGAAATTTGGCATGTGAGTGTGCGAAGGCCATGGTGGATTATCTGGTCTTGCGAAGCTGACCACATCATTCTTAGGATCACTGCTACTCTCATTGTTGCTGTGTGAGTTATAAAGGAGTGTTATGATTCCCTGAACGTGCTAAAATTTGCTGAACACTCAAAAAGATTCACTTTACTGGCCGCGAGTGCCTACGGCGCTGGAGGATCAGTTCCTGGCATGCTCCAAGCTCTTATCGCCTACCGTTTCCTCACGGGAATTGGAATCGGAGCAGGTACGCAAGAGATAGCGAAATTGCATTCTCTGTAACCTCGATCGAGTCCACAACAACTGACCTCTGCTCATACAGAATACCCTGTTCGTGTCCGACGCGGTGCCAAACTCGATTCGGCTGATTAACTATTCTTCTTCTCCTTCGCAGGCTGGATCTGTTGCGTGCAGCGAGTCAACCGAGGACCCGGGAATTACGTGAGTTGTGGAGAATGAGATTGTCCTTCGAAAATCAAGACTGAACAAGACTCAAACTATTACAGCAAAGGGAGGCAGCACTTATTGTTCGCGCTGGCGACCAATGCCATGTGAGCGTCGCGTCGTAAATACTCGGACCTCTTGTTGACTACTTTTCTTTATAGGATTGATTGGGGCTTCGTCATTGCCGCTTTCGTTCCTTGGTTGCTTCTGTACATTTGTGGGGAGTCACCTCGCGCACTCCACTATGTCTGGCGTGCGGCCTTCGGAGTCGGCGTCGTCCCTCCTGTTCTTGTCTTGTACGAGTTTTCTCGAGGTATTCTTTACGATCCGGTACTAAGTCATCCTTTCACAGATTCTGGCGATTCAGAATGGCCGAGCCAGTGCGCTACCAGAAGGAGTCAATGTGAGTTTCGCATCTCAACGTTAAAGTAAATTACCACTTGCACCAACTTACACCCTTTTGTTCCCAGGAAGAACTGCAAAACTCCCTACTTCTTGATCTTCAAACGTTACTGGAAGTCTTTCATTGGACTCAGTCTTGCATGGTTCATCTACGACTTGTACGTGCGCTACCTCAATGCATTTCAAAAGTCAGCTCACGTGTTTCCATTCGTAGCATCAGCTACCCCTTCGGAATTTGTGAGCTCAAGACTGAATCTATTCGCTTGACCAAATGTCGAGACTAATCATCAAACTCATTAGACTCCTCCACCATTGTCAATGTAAGGACCCAGCTTCGTTCGCTCTTCTCTTCACCTAAGCTAACAACTACAATCGTACATTAGGTCATTATCGGAGATACTGTGCGATAATTTTTTTATTTCAGGGCTGGATTTTTGACTGACGTCTGACCCAAACACAGTCGGACCTCAAGACCGTCTTTGGGTGAGTCCAAGTCGGACTGGTGCTATTATAAAAAGCTAACGCTGCCTTTCGCTCATCCCTCTAGATGGAATGTTGTCATTAACTTATTTTACATTCCGGGAACTATGCTCGGGGCTTTGGTGGTCGACAAGGTTAAGCCCAAGCGACTCATGATTTCGATGCTTTTGACGCAAGCCGTTATTGGTGAGTCGGGTCCAGTATCGCGTGTCACTGCAGTACTCTGACCCAATCTTCAAAGGGTTCATAATGTCGGGTCTTTATGTCCAGCTGACTGGGCACAGTTAGTCGAATCTGAATGTCCTTGTGCACCGTGTGCTGACTTCCTTTTCACCCCAGTTGGTGCTTTCGCTGTCGTCTGTAAGCACAAACGGAAAGGTATTGCATGCCTTCTACATTGGCTAATTTCTCACCTTGTAATTAGATGGACTCTTCCTGTAAGCCCTTTTCTGGCAGTTGACATGGAGGTCGCGAAAGACTCACCTAAATTTCCCATCGCTCAGCTCTTTCGGAGAGGCCGGTCCCGGAAATTGCCTCGGTTTGCTTGCCTCAAAATCGTAAGCTATACGGCTGAAATCTTCCTTCGCTATACATAAATCTGACATGCTGAATCTTAGATGGCCGACGGCCGTTCGTGGTCAAATGTACGGTCTCGCAGCTGCCATTGGAAAGATTGGCGGTACGTTCGTTTCTGCTTTTCTTCAGTATAATGCCTTACAGTATCTGCTCAACAGCTTTCTGTGGGACATGGGCTTTCCCAGCCAGTGAGTTGAGCTATCGCTTCCCCAACCTCATGAGCTAACTCTTTCCGTTCCACCAGTCATCGACGCTTTTCCCGTTGGCCCGAAGCAAGATAGTGGACCTTGTGAGTTGCCTTCTCCCTTTCTGCACCTGTTTGCACTTGCTGACATTTTCAAAAGTCTGGATCGGTTCCGGTCTTGCGGTCCTTTCCGCCATTATTGTCTTCTTCATGATCACAGAGATTCCTGAGGACCACATGGTCAGAAGGAAACACGCCAGTAGGTTTCACAAACGTCACTAACGATCCTGTTTGTAGACCAATGAGGACGCGGCTTTCCGCCAGTATCTCGAAGCGAACAATTACGACACGTGAGTTTCTCTCTTTCTCCCTCAAACTTTTTAGCCTGTAGCTAAGGCGTTCCCTCCAATAGTTCTGCGATGGGACTCCGCCCCGAACAGATGAAAGACGAACTTGAGGCACAGCGCGAGTCGTCGATAGAGGAGAAGGAGGATGTCAAGGCTGATGCGTAAATAATGTTCATATTGGGGAGAATGGGTAGCAAATTAGGTCGTGAACACTTACTGTCATAATCAACTAATTGACTTATAACCCTTAGTCAGAGAGAGCGAACTGTTTGATTACTATAGCTGATTGTTAGCAAGAAGTGTCTACACTTTCCATTTACATAGACGCCCACCCAGTGGCTTGAAGAAATTGAAAGTAGCGCCGCTGAAGGAGATACACTCCACAATGGTTCATGCAAAAGTCTCCCCGATCATCATCTCTGACAAGGCCCAGAGGCGCTCTGCGTTCGCCTGCGAGTAGGTATAGTACAAGTTTGTCAGCGGTCATCCCGAGTGTCATAAACCGAACGATGAGGATCATCACCTCGTCCAAAGCATAAGGCTTTGCGTCCTGGTTGGCGATCTGTGCATCCGAGAGGTACGAAACGGCGAGAGCTGCAAACACCCCACGAATCAGTACGAAATCGTTTCTCAAAAGTTCCAAAATCGGAGCCTACGAGCAATCGTAGGATCAAAGGCAGCTACAATTGTTGTGGAAGCTCCCTCGCCGAGGCTTTTTCGCTTGCTGCCAGGATTATCGATTGGCGTTCCGTCCGGTTTGCAGAAGCCCATCTTGACTCTCTCTTCGAGCGTGATATGGCGGGAGAGATTTGTGGTAATCACTGAGTCGAGAGGTTGAGCTCAGCTTGCTTGATCGACAGTATCGAGAATTATTGACGTACTTCCAGGGTGAAGCGCGAACGCCTCAACGCCCCACCGCTTCTTCAGCGCGACAGCGAAAAGAATGTTGGCGGTCTTCGATTGGCCATACGCTGCCCAAAGGTTGTATTTCTTTCCGCCTGAGAACCCAGGATCTTCATATAAAATATCCGTAATAGTATGTCCCTTGCTGGAGACGTTGACAACGCGAGGGTGAGGTGAAGCGAGGATTTGCGAGCGAAGGAGGTTGGTAAATAAGAAAGGGCCCAAATGGTTGACACCGAGCTGAGATTCAAATCCATCGGCGGTGGTGGTATAGGGGCACGCCACTAAATGAAATACGGTGCGTTAATTATGAGCACGCACTCGAAGTGGCAAAGGGGATGTGGACGTCAATGAACCTCACTGATTGCGGCATTGTTAATCAAGACCTATGGATTCGAGGTCAGCAACAAGCTTTGTAGCTCCAAAGTCGAGACTTACATCAACGGGGAGCTTCAGTGCGACAACTTCCGCGGCCGCCTTGCGAACGGACTCCAACGACGCCAAAACAATCATGAGCTTATGTGTTTTGGCGTCTGGGGACTCTTTCTTGATAAACTCTTCTGTCTCGTCCAATCTAAACGGCCAAATGGTCAAAAATCATGTCGGCGTTCCGCAGCTTCACCTGCAGTCACCCATTCTGCGCGAAGAGCTCTACTCACTTCTCTTGTGACCTTCCAGCGATGATAAGTAGCTTCGGACTGTGCTTTGCCACCACTCTGGCAGTCTCAGCTCCCAAACCACCGAGTGAAGCGCCAGTAACGATTACGACTTTGTCGGTGATAGAAGATGCTGCGAACAAAGCGGCTGCTTCCTCCGCGGTTGTGCTGTCTCCGAATTTGGCTGGAGCCATAGTGCAGGAAGGATATTGGTGGTTGGTGTGGATGGCTGCGACCAAAGAAGAGCGAGAAAGGTGATGAAGGGGAGGGTGCGTTCAAAGTGGAGGTGGAGGTCTCGGGCGATGCTCCGTCGGCATCGCCCCTGTCTTGACAGCCTCTCCATCTGATTTCGGGTGGAACTTGCGGAGCCAACGTCACCGAATTAGATACCATAGTCAAAGGAGGAACGTCGGACTGGTCTGCATGTCCCATGTTGTCTGCCGAAAGCGTATATTCCGGCTTTGCCCTACAAAAATCCAACGGCCTACTCAGTAGCAACAACCGCTTCCATAGCCTCACCAGCCTCAACAGGCGCCTCGGTCTCCTCTCCAGCTTCAGTAGTTGATCCCTCTTCAGCGACCACACCACCCTCAGCGGCAAGGAGAGCAGCGGCGGCCTTCTTCTCGCGAGTTGTTGGCTGCTTGGCGTGAGGGGTTATGTCGACACCGTAAAGACGAAGACTCAAAGCACTGTGTTTGAATGAGTCAATGGAAAGGAGGGAGAAAAGATGTAGCAGCAAATACCCACCTCTTGTCGGTCTTCTCAACCATCAGGTTGACGGAGGCCTTAGACTTCCAGAATGGGAGGGAGAGGTTTTGTTGGAATCTATGTGCATTATTGTGAGTCGCGCCGTCACGGAAGAATGAAGACAACAACGCACTCAATGTCCTTGCCTACTGTGGCAAGCTCCAGAACACAACTTCCCGGCTCCATCTCAGCGATCCTAGTTTGGAAGGCCTCATCCTTGATATCGGCAATCGCGACATTCAAGTTCTGAATCAAAACCTTCAAGGTCTCGAGAGTGCAAGTAAGGATCCTTTTCGGGCCCATGAACGGCCTGAGAATGTCGAGACCCTCATTCATGACTCGCCACTTGCAGCGGAAAGTACCATCCTTTGATGATTCTTGGCGAACAAAGATTTTGACACCGCATGATGTGAGGCGCATTCGCTTGTAGGAGTTTGAAAGGAGGAGTTGTCGGACGATGGGAGAGGTGAAGTAGATGGTACGGAGAGGGGAACCGGAGGCGTTGCGAACGAGGAGGGACTCGACGGGGAAGGAGGGGTCGAGGTCGAAGAACTCGCTGTGCAAGAAGGTTCTTGAGTAAGGACGCTCGGAGGCTTAGAACTTTGAGTAGGCCACTCACGCGCAAAGCTTGACTTGCTCGTCTTCGGGTGAGAGGAAAATCTATGTACGCGAAAGGTCAGCCAAAAAATTGACCCGTGAAACGAAGAGTGGCAAACTAACGTATGGCTCCTCCTTGAACTCTGTACCCTTACCGCCAGTGTTAGGCCCACCGGTAATCTCAATAGGAAGAGTCGACATGATCTCGGCAGCGTCGGCTTCTGGCGCGGCGACTTCAGGAACGGCAGCCTCAGCCTCAGAGATGGGAACTACTGGGTCCTCAACCTTGACTCGCTTGGCGTCAGGCTCGCCGGTGACAGGCGATGAGGCACGCTCGTCGGCAGTTCGCTTGGTGGCGGGGTCGACTGGGGCGCTAACGATCAAGAACCGGATGAGCTTTTGGTCGGAACCTCGGGCCCGAATTATTGACGTACCTCTCCTTGACTCCTTCCTTGACTTCCACCTTCACTTCATCCTTAACCTCTTCCTTGACCTCAACTTCCTCCTCCTCCTCACCCTCACTCTTCCTCTTCTCCAATACAGCAACAAAGAACGCTCCAGTATCCTGGAGGTGTGGGTAAATCCTCAAGCACCTGTCCAATCCCCTCTCAGCCTCCTTTCCATTCGGCCACAAGGTCTTCGCCCAAATCTTCTTCTGACCCTTTTTGTCTTCGGTTCCTGCCGCTGTCGCGGGTCCGTCGTCAGGGTGAGGAGCGGGAGTCATGGCGTTGGTGAGAACTTTCCAGGTCGTAAGTCCAGGTCGGCGGATGAGCGCTGGGAGCTCGGAGGGAACGGCGACGAGGCTCATTTCTGGAAGGTAGGAGAAACATTAGTGCGGTGTTCAGAGAAGTGAAGGGACATCTTTGACGCACCAGGGCAGGCATCGAGAATAGCAGAAACAACGGCCTCGTTCTCGACTGGGTTCATAGAACAGGTGGAGTACACGAGGCGTCCTCCAGGTTTGAGGAGAGCGATTCCGCGCAAGGCGATGCGAAGTTGGAGTCTGCATCCGATTTGAAGTGAATACGAGGCCTTTACTTTTTCGCAAGTAATACTGAGAGAAAAATAAGACTCACGCGTGCAAGCCAAGACCATTTCCGCAAGTCCAGTCCCTCCAAATTCCAATATTCTTCCTCAAAGTCCCGTCACCAGAGCACGGCACATCCGCCAAAATCCTATCAAACAACAGCGCCTTGAACTTCCTCGTCGAAGTATCCTCCTTCTTTCCTCCGACCACATCCTCTTCATTCTGGTACCTGCCATCCGCGGCTTGGTCGAACTTTCCAGGAAGCCTCAATCCTGGAAGTTGTGTAGCATCGTGGTTGGTGACCATCATTCCAGCAGATGGGATTCGGCCGAGAGATTGGTGAACGAGGAGGTGGCAACGCTTCGCATCGGAGTCGTTGGCAATGAGGAGACCGGGGTTGACTTGAGCTTTGCGAGGGAGAGCCTGGAGCGATTCGAGAAGTTGGGCCGATTTTGAGCCGGGGGCAGCACACATGTCGAGAACCTATCAGATGTGAGTTGTCAGAACATCGATAATAAAGAATTGGTGCGTGCGACGAACGTAGTGGTGTGGCTGAACGTCAAGGAGAAGGGGAGGAATCATCGAAACAGCTTCTTGTCGACTGAGGTTTCCAGCGTCCGTCTCGAGGACAAGGAAAGATTGGAATCGCTTGAACGCTTCGTTTTTGCGGATTGCCGATTTTTGGATGTTGAGTTGCCATGCGAGCGCATCAGGATACCTGCACAACGCCGTCGCTTGTTAGCCCAGGAAATGCGGCAGGCGTAAGGATAAAGTGCGGACCAAGGAATTTGCATGGGTGGGCTGAGCGGGACACCCTCGTGCTCGATTCCGGTAAGGAAAGGAACGAAGACGCGCTTGATCATCTCGTTGAGCGGTTGAGCGATCCTGTCGAGGGCTCGCATATCAGCTTTCGAGATTGCTTGAAGGTAGATAGAATGACTTACTCCCTGCATGAAGTGATGCGGAAAGTGGTAGGCAGGGGGTCCTTCAACGCCTGAATGAACTGATCCCACTCCTCTGCGGGCACAATTTCTTGCGCCTAACGGAAGCATTCGGTCAGCATTTCTGCCCCACCAGATAGATGAGATGCATACGTACTGTGTAGTAGTTGAGGAAGTTCTCATTGGTGCTGGGCACGTCGGCCCATCGCTTGCTCCGGTCTTGACCTCCACCAGCCTTGCGACCACCGTCTGCGCCCTTTCCACCGCGACCAGGTCGTCCTCCACGCCGTCCCATGTTAGCAGGTAGTGCTAAAAGTGTTTTTAAAGCGAGATGAGCCAGCGAATGGCTCGTCGTTGATGATCTCGTGCCGACGACAGCTCTGCCACCAAAAAGTCAATGCGAGAGTGCGCAGTTGCTGTTGAGTTCCCACGGTGCCGCGTTGCCTTCCTCTCCCCCATTCACTCTCAGCCTTTCACTTTTATGAGCACACACGTCGGCAACAAAGTCATCAACAAGCCAAGCTGCGAATGCGGTGATAATTCTGGCATCGGGTGGCACGCGGCGATTTCCGAGCCAGCGCACGATGTCGTTCCTCCCATCCTCTTCGACGAACCTCCTCCCGCGAATTGGAACGCTTCTCCCATCCTCCTCAATCTCGAAAGTCTTCCTCCGCTCCCCAAGATAGAATCTCGTCGACCAATTCCAGCGTCACAAGAGCGAGATCGGAGCCGCAGGTTCCTATCAGCACGAAATGAAATCAAAGAAGCGCCTTGAAGCGCTCGGAGGGTCGTTCATCAAATCAGTGTGGCAGCTCTTCTTGGCAGCGTCCTTCCGACCTCAGCCGGTATCCGCGTCCGTTCTCCTTCTGATACGTCTGCCTCTCTCCTGTGCGTGCTGACGCTGTCATCCTAGCATCTAGACCAACCCTTGACGGCGATTAACTTTCTCTCTCACGTTCTCTTGGAGGTATGGAGCTTTTGGAGCGGGAGCGCGGGAGAGCCTCAGGAAGCCGAACAGCAATTTCCGATCGCAAATGGCTGCCGCCGACCTAATCGAGGCATTCGGTGAAGCTGTTGTTCTGGACAGTGGACCCGAGCGTCTTTTTGAGTGGTTCAAAGCATTGCACGAAGTAGGCCTTTTGCCGACGCTCCAGGCGGACGTTGAGAGACTCATCGCGAGTGTCGGTTCGTCAGAAACGGCAAGAGGAACAGGAAGAAGCAGGCGCAATTGGCGGCCGAACAAGAAAGTGTGGGAGAGGCACGGAGGCACCAAGTTGGGGAGGAAGGACCGGTCGCGACATCGGCGAGGCTTGATCCTTGACACTCCTCGCGCAAACTTTCATATTTGATCGCTGAAAAGGGCTGACCCTGGGTATTCGAGAACTTTGGATTTGAAATATTTCTTCGTGTCACCCATCAACTCGAAACTTTGCGCGCAATCCCCTGCAGACCTAGGGGTCAGCTCCGTGTAAGAAAAGAAAACGCGTAACTAACGGCCGCCTCGGTAGCACTGTGAGCCGTCGCAAACTCCCGTTCAGTAGGGTTCGATTTCCCGCTTTTGAGCCCTTTTGTCTTTGTCACACCAGACACTGCAGCTCGTTCACGAAACGTGTGGAGCCACCCGACTCCATCGAGACAGGCCGCTCGAAGCAATGATGGGAGTGTGGTAACGGGTGCAAGGGAGAACGGTGCAAATTCCGCCCGGGCAAATGCCCTTTGTGGTGCATATGCAATGTAGACTATGAGACACCGGAAGTGGTCCTTAGGCGTGTTGAGCATGCCGAAATGGTCTTCGTGGAATCAAACCGCAAGTCAGTGGCGGGGATAGGTCAGCAATGGTTAAAGTTGAAAGCTTACCGTTGAGTCCGTTTTGCGATAGGTTCTCGGTGAGGTTGAGATCATCGGGAATGAGTCCGGGAGCTTGAGTGCGGAAGTAGTGGTCGACGTCGGCGTGTGGCGTCGCGGCGGCTTCAGTTATTATGAAGCAGGTTGTCGGGTCTTTATTGTTTGGCCGATGGGAAAGTTTGACGAATAGCGTATGAGTGTGATTGATCGGATGACTTGATCCAAGTCTGAGCGCAGAGTAGACCGCATTTCGTGCTTCCGACTGGATTGCCGTTATCCAATCGTCTAAATCTGAGGACAGGACTTGTGCTGGACGATCACTCAGCGCGTATTCCTCTTCGTCGTTCTGCCCTATAATATATCAGTTCCAAATGAGCTGAAAGCGCGAGCAAGCCTTCATAAGCTTAATAGTCTTACACTTGGCTCGATTGCCGCAACTCGCCTTATGTGTTCTCCAATGGCCTTTCTGGCCTGTTGTTGGACAGCACGGAGGTCAACTTGAGGTCACGGAGGTTTAGACTATGGTAGTCTTACAAGTGACCGAACAATAACTGGAGTTGTGACATCCCGAGCACATCTTCCTCTCCTTCGGCCCCACTGAGTCGCTACATTTCAGCGCGTTCCAACGTCCAGCGAGTGAGCGGCTCTTACATCTCTTTGCACAGTTCTGGCAGACCGCTCCATCCTGGTTGATAACTTTGCCGCGTACATCCGCCGTCTCCTCAAATTGGTCCTTCAATTGATCCCTGGACGCGTCTTCGCCCGTCTCAGGCGAGGTTGGTTTGTTGCCGGACCCCATAAGCTCGTGAACTATCCGCATCGAGTCTTCATTGGACATCTGCTTTCCGAAACCAACCCGGCGGAGGGTGGGGCTCTGTAAAGCGGGGCAGGTCAGCTTGTGTAAAAGAACGAAGCTGCTGATCACACTGCTGCACGCGTCATTTAGTGGGTGCGACTACTCACGTCCCGCAGAGCTGCAGCTCTTTGTGTCGGGGTGTAAGTAGCGAAGTCGAGAAGCGGCATGGGTGGTGAGGGCCAAGCAACGCCGACCTACGAGCTGCGGGAAGACGACGCTTGCCGAATGAACGTACAATTGCAAACAACATACAGCATAGGGAGCTCAAAGTATTGTTCTGGCTCCCTCACTTAAATAATCACTGCATGTGCTCGTAGATCTTCCTCGCAGAGCCAATAAAGAGTTGTGGTTCCGTAGCACCTTATGTAGAATTTTAGGACTTCCAATAAAACTGTATTTTTCCATTCAACTCAGAACTTCGAAAGCAATTCCCTGGGGACCTGAGCATTAGCTCAGAGAAGAGATGAGGAAGCGCGTATTAACTCACGGCAGCCTCCATGGCACTCTTAGCCGTCACAAATTCCCTCTCTGTGGGATTCACTTTCCCACCTCTGAAACCCTTTGTCTTTTTCACACCCGACACTGCCGCTCGGTCACGAAAGGTCTTGAGCCACCCTTTCTCATCAAGACAAGCAGGACGGAGGATTGCTGGAAGCGCCGAGACGGGTCCCAGACAAAACGGCGAAAATTCCGTTCGGGCAAATGCTTCCTGCGGTGCATATGCAATATACGCTATGAGGCAACGGAAGTTGGCCTTAGGTGCATTGATCATGCCAAACTTGCCTTTGTAGAATCAAACTGCAAGTCAGTCGCGAAAAGTGAAAAAGGAAAAAGAAGAGAAGGACTTGCTGTTGAGTCCTTTCTGTGATAGAAGTTCTGGGATGTTCATTTCGTCTGGAATGAGTCCAGAAGCTTGAGTGCGAAAATAGTGATCCACATCCTCATGTAGCATCGCGGCTGCTTCAGTGATGATGAAGCAAGTTGTTGGGTCGCGGTCATTTGGCCGATGCGCAAGTTTGACAAGAAGAGTATGAGTGTGATTGATTGGATGAGTTGTGCCGAGCTTTAGGGCGGAAGAAACAGCATTTTGGGCGTTACTTCTGATTGCCGCTGTCCAAGTGCTCAAAGCTGAAGCGAGGGCTTGAGAGGTCGGGTCACTCATCGCATTTTCTTCTTCCTTATTCTGCCCTGTAGAGAGGGAGGAGCTCGCGTTGTTACTAGGTGTGAAAGGGTTCGTATAGGTCCAAATCTTACGCTTGACCCGAATGCCGCACATTGGCTTGTGGATTTGCCAATGGCTTTTCTGACCTGAAAGAGCACGATAGAAGTAAGTGAGTGGTAGTACCGCCTTAGCTCATGGAACCTTACAGACAGCTGAACAGTAATCAGAGTTGTGACACCCCGAGCACGTCTTTCTTTCCTTAGGCCCCACTACAACATCCAAATCTCAGCGCCTTCCGGAACTTCCCGGTGGGTCTCAGTATCTCTTACATGCTTTTCCACAGTTTTGGCAGACAGTTCCAAACTTTTTGTCCACTTTGCTGAGCACCTCTTCCGTCTCGCCGAGTTGATCCTTCAAATGGTCCTTTAAGGCGTCTTCCACCATCTCTGGGGATATCGGTTTGTTACCAGACGCCTTGAGCTCGTAGAAGATCTGACTCGAATCTTGATCCGATATCTCTCCGTCAAGGCCAAGACGACGAAGAGTCGGGCTCTGTAAAACGGGGAAGCCCGGGAAGGTCAGTGTTGTGAAGGAGCCGAAAGCAGGCGCACCACCGCTCCGTATGATTTCCCTGAGTCCTGAGCTACGTACATCTCGGAGAGCCGCAGCTCTTTGCGTCGGCGTGTAAGTAGTGAAGTCGAGGAGCGGCATGAGTGTTGGAAGGCGACCTGTAGCTGCGGGAAAGACGCCGTAGGCGATGTCGCCTGAGAAACTATAACGGATCCGCCGCCCCTCCATTTCCAAAATGAAATAAAAGCTCGGAGGGAGAGAGCGGTCGGTCGCTCTTAAGGATTAAAAAAGTAAATCCCTGCTATATCAGGCGCCGAAATGCTGTGAAACTCGTCCTTTAGACAAGCTTCTTCGTTCCAAATCATGTGAAAAGGCTTCCCAGCTCTATTGTCTAGCATCTCAATCTCTTTGAAGATGTGACAGTATAAGCGCCTAATGATCTGTTGAAGTTGCTGACAATAGTGTGCATGGGGCGGGTTTGCTAATGGCCAATGGCAAATTTGGAGCACACAACTTACTTCCGAACCTGGAGAATCTTCTAGCATACAGATATTCCACTCCGCCAACATCCGCGTATTACAGTGTGTATAATTTCACAAGCCATGCTCAAGGGTGAGGGCAGGAAAAACGGAAAGAATCTTATGTTCGACGCTTGCCTTCCCCGCCTCCCCTTCGATTAGACTTCGTAGTCAGAAACGCGACATATCAGAGTCAATCTTAAAGAAACATGAAACTGAAAGCTCATTGTTGTCGAAATTTTGCTCTTCGCAAAGTAGCGCAGGGTCCTCTCAAAAGTGCAACGTGAGCCCCGCGGACAAAGGGAGTGTGAACGTCACAACGCGAAAAGGCTCCCCATTGCTTTCAGCATCTCCCCACTCACAACTACCATCGTCCTCATACCCGCCTCTTTCTCGAACAATGGTGCACCCCAGCAAAAACCGTAGCGAAGCTCCTTCCACATCCCACCCGAAGCGCGCACGCCTACAAACGCAATTTTACTCGCCAGCCGCCGAAGCAGCAAGAGCAGCCGGGCCGTCAAAGCCTTCCAAGGAGAAGAAGAAGACAGCGGCACCCAAGCGATCTAAAAAGATGAAAGCGAAGGTTAGAACAAAACCCTCCGCGGAGCCAAGAGCCCGACAACATCCCAAAGGCGCTTCCAGTTCAACCTCGACCGCGTCGGCGACACCCATCAGCAAGAAATCTTCGACTCCACTTCCAGCCGATGCAGGACCGAGAGGGGACAATCAGGTCAGTCCAAATGAACAGAGAACTTCAATCACCTGTTGAACTCAAACGGATTCATGTCCAGCTCGCTGCTATGCTGGCGACTTTCGAATCTCTGCATTCTTCAATTGAATGCAAAGCGTGTGGCAGCACGTTCACATCACCGCGAATCCTTGCATGTCAGCATACTCTGTGAGTTCAAGCTACTTGCCTCAAAGGTTAAATCAATCAGAGTCTCATATATCGGTTTGGTAAAAGCTGTCGCAATTGTCTTTATATATATTTCGACGCAGCCTACAACCTCGCGGACCTCGACGATACTCTCCAAAATTATTCCGACGAAGCATCGGAAGTGGCGGCGAGAAGTTACGAATACTCGGACTGGCGAGGTGGCGACGGGTCCGACATCGTAGTGGGAAGTCCATCAATAGGCACAGCGGGCGAGCTGTGGTTGGAAGCAATAGCCCCGGAGCTTCCGAAGATTATGATTGAATCCCCTTCTGGAGGTATATATGTTGAAGAGGATATCAAGGAAGGGACGACAAACGACGACAGCCTAGAGCCTTATGAGGAAGAACCTCAGCAGCAAGCAGAGGTCGAAGGCGACGAGCTTCCTATGGAGACGGGGAACGAAATTCCAATCGAATTCTTCTGTCCAACTTGTCGGGCACGAGTTCACCTCGATCCAATTCGCTCGGTGCCTTTGTCAAGACTAGTTCGACAACTACGTAACGCCAAAGCGGAATCTCTGCGAAACCCTCCCCCTAGATATGAATATGATTCCGACGATGATAGGGGATCCGTCGCGAGCGATGATTGGAGCGTTCTTACCCGTGAGTAACTTCTGAACTTCTTTCTTTCGAGCGCTGATTCAAATTCTGTACTTTACCTTCGTCAGGAAAGCGACCGCGACCCGACGAAGATGAGGATGGTCGAGCTGTGCAGGAGGAAGATCCGAGTCGGGAGAGCAGGAACGCCTCTAGAGCTGAGGATGAACAAGGGGAGAGAAGAGTTTCTCCCCGACTCGACGAGAGGGGCGGCCGGGAGAGAAGCGTCACTCAAGTCCGCGAGGGAACTCGGGAGAGAAGTGCCCCTGGAGTAGATGAGGGAGATCGGGAGCCAATCAATCCTCGAGCTGAGAGGAGACGTTCCAGGATGTCAAGTGTAAAACGAGGGAAGATGGTCGCGGATAGATGATAGAGTTTCGTCGGGGAGGGAGGTCAATGCTATGCGCTGGTCGTAAATGTATTGCTATCTTTGTAGCATTGATTAATCACTTTTAAATCCATGAGCTCGTTATTTCGCAAAATTTGAAGCATGCCTTGAGGGCTTACGGTGTTTCGACTTCTTGAAGGCCAGCGTTTGTCAGCGTCCACGCAAGGTCCACGATCATATTCCAAGAGAATACAACCTGCCAGCAGGCTTTGAGGCGTCAAAGTCCGCAGGCATGAATTCCAGCCAACCTGTGGAATCTCAAAATTAGTAGAGCCAACGTAAACGCTATGGCTTCATAGTCAAAGCAGAGCCGTTACTTCTACGTTTCACGCGGGCTTGCGACAACCTACCTCTCCGGACGGCAGAAATGAGTAGAATCAGTCAAAGTGAGAGCCGAGACTAGTTGTGTCGACTGTAATTTCAAATAATAAGCTAATTAAGGGTGTGGAAGGTCGGGTCAAGATTCCATATAAAACAGAAGAAAGAAGCACAGCGAGTCCAGGTAAGGTGTCCAAAGTGAGCCTAATTATGTATAGTGGGCAAGAGAAAGGAGAATATAAAGTTACGAGGAAGTGAGAATCTTGTATAAGGTGAAAGAGGTCGTTTAAAATGTCGTCGGTTGAGTTTAGGTTTAGGAATCGGGCGAGGCGGAGTTGGGATGAATGGCGAGGGTGTAGACAGGTGGGAGAGAAGTGGAATTGAAAGTTATGTGTAGATGAGGTAGACTTGAGGTCAAGCGTCGAAAGGCGATCCCAGTGTCCGAATCGCGCCTCCCTTCTCTCACTCCCTCATATTCTCATCCCCATCCTCACTCTTCACCGCCCACCCTCCATTCCCTGTTCCAAATCCATTCTGTCTCCCAAAAACGTTCTCAAAAGTATCTTGCTCATAGTGGTCCATCGCGTTTCCCATATGCTGATGTTGATGGTGCGAATGGGGTTCTTGATCTGACGGCGAAGACTGTTCCGAGGCAGGAGAGAGATGCATGTCTCGTACGAGTGACTCTAGTTCTCCATTTCGTTGAGTATGGAGGTCCACGAGTTGCTGAAGAAGGCACTGAATCAATTAAAAGTACTCAAAGGAGGGAGGAAAGAAAGATCGCTCGCTCACCTGCAAATACCTAATATACTCCACACTCTTCGCCAAGATCATTCCCTTATTCGGCTTCCCAGCAGCAGTAGCAGCAGCAGCTTGTTGGCTCAAACTGGGCGTCGCAGGACTTCCATAAAGACTCGGAGCTGGCAAACCGGGAGACAACGGATTCGGACTGCCCTCGTCCCCTTCTGGCGCGTTTAGTTGATCCAATAAACATTCGGGGAGGAGTGAAGCTAGTTCTGTAATTCGGTCGTTGATGTTGTCTCGACGACGGCGTTCGACGGCGTTATGGGATTCACGGCGTTTGCGTCGTTTTTCCGTTAGGAGGGCAGCTCTGAAAAGTGGGGGGT
>JASZXU010000638.1:0-16643 GCA_035521515.1 Phenoliferia sp. Uapishka_3 | reverse complement strand
CCCCTCCTCCCCCTTCCAATTGCCAGCTAACAACCCACCCGCCATTTCATTCCACTCCACAGGCCTCCTCCTCCCTCGCCCACTCCCCCAGCCTCTCCCTCTCCCACGCTTCAAACGCCTCCCTCCTCGCCTCCAGAGCATACTTTAATCCAACAATGATGGCATTATTGTATTTCCCGGATGAACACAAGTATGCGGTTTATACGCCGTTGTTTGGGCCGGTGGCGGTACCGATGTTGGCGGCTGCTTTGAAGGAGTTTAAGGACTGGAAGGAGAGGAGGAGGAAGAGGAGGGATGGAGAAGTGGGAGGTGGAGAGGAAGGGGAGGAGGAGAAGGATAAGCTGGAGTGAGAGGTTGTCGATGGGTGTATTTAGAGTGGTGTTCCTGTTCTTCTCTGGTGGCGAGTCTTCGAACGGTGGCTCACCGCCTTTCCTGCTACAAGCAAGACCGACCACCTCCAGAATTTCCTGAACTTCCCGAAGCTTACTATCAGCTGGCAATGATGTTGAAAGCTCGCGTGGCTGGACGTGAAGTAGGAGGAACATGTTTCCGGCTTCAACGTTGAACTTGGAAACAGGGCGACTGTCATGTTTCAAAAGAAGGACGCAATCGAGTGTGCCTCGCTGTGTTCTGTGGAGTAATAGCACGCTCAGGTCTTACTCATGACTCGAGAATGCGTTCGTGAACTCATCCGGCAATGTTTCCCGACGTGAAATCGCGGGGGATTTGCAGACGCCACTCGAAAGTCCTTGGACAATAGGCGAAAGAACAGCATGCAAGTGCATTTTTTCGAGGAAGAGAAGGCACTGAAGTCGGATCATGTACTTCGAAAACTCCGAATCACAATTGCACGACGAACTTGACAAGGGAACGCTTGCGAGGCTTCAAGTCGGACACTGAGAGGCAATATCGCGCTCAACCAAGCCCAACTCACCAGAATTTATAATTCAGAGATTCGCCGAGAGGGAATACAGCGGCCCTTTCTTTTTTCTTGGAGAGAGGGCAATCTGACCGGGCCAAAAAAAATACTTCGCCTCAACACAAACCTGTTGCGCCCCTCGCCCAGCTACATACCTCCAAATCGGCCTGCTGCCAGGCCCAATGGTTAAGGCGTCTGACTACGAATCAGGAGATTCCAGGTTCGAGTCCTGGGTAGGTCATGTAATGTAGAGAGCCGAGCAATCACATTGTTTGCGCAAGCTCTTTCATTTTTCATCTGGCACTGTATTGCTTTTTTGGACATGCCTCGCACAGCCCCATACAGCTCAGCTTTGTGGAAAGAGTGTTTCAACAGTTTAGCTGGCATCGAGTACAGAGCAGAGAACCCAGTGATACGACTGAGCTGGCAGGTGTTGGCCACGCCGCGAGTAATTTGCGCGTTGATCACTTGATCAAGAGCAGCGCTCGGCTACAAAGATTGGTACCAATTTAGACAGAATTGTGATGAAGGAAATGAATCAGGAACGAAGTTTGAGGTTGACAGGAAGAAGCGTTCGTCCGAGTAGCGAGGCGTGCTCCAGGAGTTCCAGCATCTCCGAGGAGTTATGGTGATCTTCTTATCGCCGCGGAGCTCATTTCTCGCTGCCAAAACAACGAGCTATACAGTCGATTTTGATCCCGCTTCAAGCCCAGCTACTCCGCGCCCTTCAAACCAATAATCTACCCTTGCATTCTACGCATGTACACAGCTTAACCACGCCAGCTGATCTCTGCTTTTATGGTCGACAATCGGTTGAGATTTGCTGCAGAAACATCATACTTACCTTGTTGCATTGACTCCGGCTCATCAAACGGAGTCAGTCCTTGGTTGAAATCGGCATAGCACGGCGACACATTTGTTTCTACTGATTTCGGCCATTGCGTACGTCCCACTGGGGCGTGCAGTGACACAATCTTTCGGGTTGGAGGGTTGACTTTCGAGTTGACCTTCCTATATCTTTTTTATTTTTTGAAGTTGCGTTTCGTATGTCTGCCCATTCCAGGTAATGCATGCCTAGCGTTGAACGGACTTCTTAGAAGGGCATCCGCACAGAGTTGCAGAGTGCCGTTGTTCGCGACGACCAGCTGAGAGGTGGTATTCACAATGGCCCACGTGCACCCTCAGAATTCAACGGGTGAGGTTTCCTTGGCCAAGGATTGTTAGATTGCCATGCAGTTGTGTTCGAGTACCTCCTCATTTGTCCTGGTCGCATGTACTGCCCACTGAGCGCGAAGCCTCGCGTGTGGCGGCCTTTGAGCATCATGTATGACCCTCAGCACCATTCTCATTCATAACTTATAAACAGTATCTTTCATTGCTGTAGATGAAATGCGTAAAAGCAGCAAAAAGCTCCAAAAAGGAAGAGCAATCGCGTGAAGTCCGCGAAGGTGACCATCTCGCATGCTCTGTTCAATGATGGGGCTACTGGTGGAACTCCCAAGCCTTTGGGAAATCCTGAGTCAGTCCGGTGATCCTAGCCGCCGCACAACATTGTCCTCACAACTTTAAAACGGAGCCTGCCCTGTTAGATGGACTCGACGGTTAGCCATTGGTATAGAGCGGGAGGTCCCCGGACGGCGATGTAGCCAAGTGGTTACGGCGATAGCCTAGAAAGCTATTGGGCTTTGCCCGCGTAGGTTCGAATCCTGCCATCGTCGCAGCACAGTCCTCATCTGCTCATTGACAATCTTGAGGATGGTCCTCTTTGGGACGTTTCGTCAACAAAAACTCTTTTGCTCAAACTTCGATTGATTGCAGTTTCATAAGCCTTCATTACTTCATGAAACTTCATAAACAATGAGAAACGGCTGAAGACTCATTGTCAAAGGAACGAGCGTGACAGAACCATGGAGGTCAAAGTGACAGCGCCAGGCGTTGACCGGTCCAGCTGCGGGAATCAGCTTCCCCAGAACCGATCTTCACCAGCTGGAGTTATCGCTGGAGAAAACACACAAAGAAACAAGATCAGCTGCAAGCGCTTTCAGTAGTCTTGCTGGCGACAACGCTTTGACAGCCGACGCCACCATCACAAACTTGATCCCGCGCTCACAAACAATTCCGCTTAGCTTTTCACAGCTCTGTGAACCAAAACTACCGAATCACGGAGCAGATTGCCGCACAAGGGTGGTACACGTCACGGCTTCGGGTCCTTCCGCGAGCGACGACTCTGCAGACTGCGACATAGCTGCGCTGCGGCCTGTCGCCAAATATCTATCTCGTCGTTTGGTAAACCAAGAAACGTTCCGGGACAATTTGCTTCGGAAACTTTTCCTCGCGATCTGATGATTCATCTGGATTCCGGACTGTCGGTGATGATCTTGTCACTGGCATACAAGCAAAACTTCCACCTCAGGACCGCCACACAACAGGCGTCTGCGCAAGCTCCATCAGGAAGTACAGAAGATCGACATCATTCCTGCACACCACGGCGACCTTTCGGTGGTTGGATAGGCGTGAACCAAAGAAGCGAACCCGTAGAATGGAGCAAAGTGCTGAAGAAAGAGCTCGCGTTCGCAGATGGCGGGAGCCGAAAGTCGAGCGGACCTCTGGCCGCATACATAGTCCCCCAGAGTCGCGAAATGCCAGTAGACGACATTACAACCACCAACAACCTCCACCATGAACCTGCTACCAATCGGCAAGCTGAGCAGCCGACAACGGCGTGGCCTCCTCGTACTCGATCTCCACTCGGGGGCCCTCTGAAAGAAAAGTGCTTTCGCGTTAGCTCATTACTGCCACGAAAGACAAGGGAAGAAGACATACTGCGTCGAGGCTTCTTGACGGGAGCCAAAGCCTTGCCCTTGCCCTTGGCGTCGGTCGGTGGTGGCGCCTTTCGCTTCGAGGATTTTGGTGCCTCTGAATCCTCTTCGTCTCCAGAGTCATCCGAACCATCCTCCTCGTCATCCTCTTCCGATCCTTCGAGTTCGTCCGAATCTTCAGCGTCTCCAGAGTTGTACTGGAACCACAACGAGCATCAGCCCCCTCCCCTTCCCACCGCACCAGAAAGAAAGTCCAGAAAACTCACCTCAGCCCCATCCATCTCATACTCCTCCATATCCTCCAAATCGCTATCCTCCAAGTCACTCACAAACTCAACATCCTCTTCCTCCTCTCCACTATCGCTCTCATCCGTCTCATCATCACTCTCCATACCCAGCTCCTCAAGTTCCTTCTCCGCCTCAACTTCCTTCTCCCTATTCAATACCGCTTGCCAAACATCCTCGTTGATGTTGAGAGGTTGATCTCCGTAGGCTCGAGATTTGAGACGGGCGATAAGTTCACGCTCGAGAGATTTTTCGAGACGGGCAGCGGTGAGAGCCTTGTTTTCACGAGCGTGTTCACGGCGTTCCAGCTTCTTTTTGATCGGGACGAGTTGCGGCCTGTGGATAGTCGTACGTCAGTGAGGTGAATTGCGGAGATGATACGAATGAGAACGTACGCCTCCTTGAGCTTGAGCTTCTTCATTTTGATGAGGTACTGAGTGATCTTGGTGATACGTTGCTTGCACTTGTGAACGAGGTATTCCGGCCAGTATATCAAGTTGGAATCGATCTATCGTTTTCAGGAAAGCCAATTGATCAGCTGCCACGCCAAACCCGAGCATCTCGAGAGGAGACGAACCTGCTCGAGCGCCTTGGTGTAGTTGCCAGAAAGCTTGACACGCTCCCACATCTTGCTCGGCAAATGCGCCCTTTCGATAGTCTTCATGTAGAGGTAAACAACGCCTGCAAAATCCCGCCATTCTTTAGCTCCAGGGCCAACAAGGCAACCACAAAGAAAGCAGAAACGCACCACCCTGTTCGCGAACGGTAGCGTAGCGGGAGTTTGCCAAAGGACACGATTGCCGACTACAGAGTCCGGTTACGTTGTACTCGTTTCGGCAGAAGTTTTGAGTGATGGTCCTGGCGAGAAGAAGGCACGCGTTAGCGACTTGGTTTCGCGAGTGGACTATTGTGGAGAGGTGCTCACTTGATCTTGTACGAGCAGTGCTGCGAGTTGATGATACCCCTTCGGATTTTGGTGTTACATCAGCTCGGAAACGGCGAAAGGATGTTGTAGTGAAGCGTACCAGATGACATCGTCGGCTTGCATCGCTGAGTTTTCTCTACAGAGTGCGGCGCAAAGGTAAGGGTGATTCGGGACGGGCCGTTCGAGTTTGCGAAGGTTTGAATTAGCCGAGAGGTGTGCGTAAGCGGGAAGATTGAGTCGGCGAGGGCGAGTTGTGTAGCGACAAGTAGAAAAGTTTGGAGAGGTCGTTGAGGAAGCTGCTCGCACGGTCCCGGTCGACTTGGGCCGAGAATGGCTGCTCCAACTGTATCAGAATCCGCCATGCCAACAATCAACGAACTCTCGAATGAGATCCTCCAGTATATTCTGTCAATACGCACGAGCCGAAGCCGCCTGAGGCGGCCGCGTATCAGGACGGCCTCACGTTCCTCGCCTCAGCCTCCCTCGTCGCTCGCAGATGGCAAAAGCCTGCACAAGCAGCAATGTGGAAACGACTCAGCTTCAGCAACTCCCTCGCTCCCAAACTTGTTCTCGCCAGCCCGTCTCTGGGGATGTTTCGGACCGACAGCATCTCAATAAGTGAGTGGGGTTCCCGTTGACGACGGCCGTTCCCAAGGCGAAGTTCAATACGACATCAAGCAAGTGGTAGAGAAGGTTGTTGGCCTAGTACAACTTGACATCACAAACACGGCCTTTGACAACTAGGGCCACATGCCCGAATGGCTTGCCTCGCAGGGGCTCAAAGGTGTGCCCTCGTCCTACTCAGGATGATGTGGTATTGCATATCTAAAATTGTTGCACATATCTAAACAGGCCTCAAGTCGCTGGCACACGAGTCGGGAATGGGGGATCTCAGCTCAGCAGTGTCGCTTGTCGGCGACGTTCAAGCTGACCTATGTACCTCTCAATCGGACGTCGTAGCTATAGCAGGGAGCCGGCCGACTTCGAATGCCTCCTTCGAGCATCCTCTTCCACTCTCACCTCCACATCCTTGACCATAAGCCACACACACTTTTATCCTATCTAATTCGTTCACCTGCCGGATACGAGTACATCCCTGACGACACTCACACTTACGGGAATGATACTAGGACTCGACGATCGCGCACGAAACCTCGGGGCCCTCGTCCGTTTGACGCTAAACATCGCTTTCCCGTGGGAATCTCAATTCGCAGACCGATTGCCTCAAGCGCTCCCATCCCCCTTCAGAACGCTCAAACTAGAGATCTGTTGGGGTTTCGGTGTGGACGAGTTGTTTACGAGATTGATCGGCACCTCGACGCTGGACCAGTAACTAAGTCTTCCTTTAGGTCCAGAATGATTGGTGCAGTGTGCGGAGAGGGAGGTTCACGTTTGTTTTGAAACACTCTTTGAGTGAAATGAAACTCAATAGTATAAATCTCCGCTCATTCAGAGACAAATCTGGAAGTGGCATGGGCAAGCAACGCCATTCTCCGAGCCAGGCGCCGGCCGCTGCTTGCTTCGCCAATATTCGATGGGGCTTGTATTCAGCCTAAGTTTGACCCGGGATCTTGTGGATCAGAGCCACGTAGTTGAGCCGATAAACTAGCCAGCTGTTTGACATGCGAGATGAATTTAGACTTTCTCGCCGAGGCGACACACCCGCACAATCCACGGTAAGAAATTATTTGCAGGAAATCCGATCAAGCAGGGTCTCTGTTCGAATCAGGAGTCGTGGAATGAGGGTACAGAACCGAAACTCATCGAAGTATGTACAGATTTCCTAGCGCTTACCCTGGTTTCCTCAAAAAAGCTCAAAGTCCGGAGCCAGAGCACTAAAGTCATGTGCCGCTTGAGCTGTGAAGCAAATTGCACTTTAGTCAACCGTAGCTCATCGCAGATACGCCGGCTGAAAACCGACGCACCATCAACTCTGAACTCCTCCACTTCCCCTGGAGTGGCCCGAGTCCCATCTTCGCGGTACCCAACGAGACCCGAGTAGTTGAGCGGCTCCAGTCTTTTTGGAAGACAATAACTTGATTCTATGTGACCCTGAATATTCCAGAGTCCGGTATCGGAGTCGGGATTCAGTACTACGGCGTTTTGGGACCTAGAGAGAGGGAGGGTCGTTTGGCTGTCTGTTCGAGAGATAGGGGGAATCAACTTACTCCATTGAAACATCGTAGTCAAAATAGTTGAATGGAGTAAGCAGGAGATACGAAGTTGCGAGATTGGTGAGAGTATGAGCTGATAGCAAAACGAGGGTAAGCACCAGCGTGCGAAAGAACAGAGCGGGAAGGGAGGGCAAAGCGGACGAGAATCTTCGGCGCGTGGGATGTGGTGCGTCCCGAGGTTCAGCCAGAGAACCAAGTCTTCTTGGTCCAAAGACTTGAGAAGGATCCCAGGTGAGGAGTCAGCTTCTATAATTCTAGAGCATTGACCTTGACGCCGCTTACCTCGTCGTCAAAGAAGGCGTCAAAATCGACCGCTGACGAGCAAAGGAAATGTAGCTAAGATCACTTATACCTTGAATTAATGACGTACGAGGGTTTCCAGGCAGATTCATAGACCACATGGAGCTGCTGTAGGGCTCCGTATCCTTCACTCTCGTTGCGGCGGAGGCAATTTTTGCCCATTGCACATTTCGGAGAGTGCGTTTGCTATGCAAATTGGTGAGATAGATGTTTGATGCTCCTGGATGTATCGCATACTAGTCCAAGGAATTCCCGATCAGTCAGACCACAAGAACCTTGTAAGAATGAATTCCGCTTACCGCCCGCGAAACACCCCAGGCGTTCTTTTTGTCCTCGTTGGAGACCACAAGCATCCCTTGGCCGTTCTTGGGATGCTCAAACTTCGAAGTCACTTCAGTGAGATGTTTACGCTTGACGATGTGCTGTTGAATGTTGGTGGCGCCCCAGTCCTCGTCGAACCAGTCTTGCTTGAACTCTTTGTCTTCCCTTTGCGTTCAAAGTCACAAACAGGTTAGATCAGAAGCCTTGGCAATCTAGGACACTAACAGTGAAACTGTCGAGATTGTGTTTCGTATTCCGGCGACGTCCATATCAACTTTGTACTAAAAAGTGAAATTGTCCAACAGTCAGTCAATCTCCTTCCTAAGCAGAAAAGATGCCGGACCTTACATTTATGACATGATCGTGCAAGTTCCCCATCGTGGTTTCTCTGATGCGCGTGCCGAAGTCGTCACGGGCAGCGTCAAAGAAGCCACCTTGAAGGTACCCAGAGGCAGAAACTAGTTCACATTTCGAAGTCAGCTTGGAGATCTTCAGCTCAAAAACTTCAGCTCACATCGAATTTCGACTGTTCCGTCAAGCATAAAAGTGTAGTCAAACTGCGTCGCGAATGAGCGTGAAGACGAGGGAAAACACAGTGAGGAAGGGAGACTTACCAAATAATCGTAATTTCCTACCGTGCTGATAGTTCGCACCACAAGTTCGTATCCTTTCGTTGCCTACAATGTTTATTTCCGTCAGCTAATCGATCGTAGGAAATAGCTGGCGAAAAGCGCACCCCCATCTCATCCTGTGCCTCGCCAGTGTGTCTTGATATTGGCTTTCCAGAATCGTGCTCAAAAACACATACTGCGTTCAGCCGAGTTGACGATCCCATCGAGGTGTGAACTGTTGCGGGAAGATACAGCGCGTGCGAAGGGCAGTCATAACCTACCATGAGCTCCTTGACCTGTCGCATAGTAGGTCAGCGAGTATGCTGGCTCACCCGAATGGCCGAGTAAGTACCATGGCGCCCATACCAAAGGCTCGGTCCAGCCAAACTGTACTTGCTTGCTGTGGGTTGTTGCCAGCTAGTAAAACAGGCACCATCAGCCACCGTATTGTGCGAGCTCATAGATTGTTTTTTTACAGTACTGTGCCATAGCTTCTTGAGGGCTTATTTCGTAGATAATACGCTCGCCTCGGAAGCGAATGTCCCACAGACTAAGCCCCATATCTCTTTCAAAGGAGAAGTACATCTCCCACCCCACTTCGTCGACCTCTCGTCAGTAATTGAACAACTCGTTGGCATGTGAGAGCTCCTCACTCCAGGTTATATAGTCCTCCTTGAGGTCTGCTCGGAACCTTGGGCCGTCGAACTGGAAATGAGATAGTGAGTAAATTTGTCGGATAGAGCTGAACGCGGCGTACCATGACGCTGCGAGGACCTGCCAAATGATCAAGATCCCTCTTCCTTCCTTTTCGAGTTCGTGTTGCCCAATCTGATTCGTTCGCTACAGGCTTAGCTGATCGCACGAGAGTCTTGTCCTTCCAAGCGGTGTGGAAGGCGTGGACCGAATCAAATGCTTGCCCATTATAAACGACCTTCAATACTTTCCAATGTTGCGCGACCAGGGATGTCATGTCGATATACATATACAGATCCACCGGGTGGAGGTATGAGCCTGGCAAGTTGAGTTTCCTACGTGCGAGACGCGGAGTTAGGCTTGCCTTTGCGAAGAGGCGATCTATACTCACATCGGCATCCACACTCTACGCCACTCGCCATCGAAAGATACAGGAGCGCTTCCACCGCCAGTCAGAGTATCGTTTGCGTATCCGTCCGCACGAGCCCCGAATAAATCCATAGTGAGCTCCCCCAGGCCTTCGAACGTCGTCTGCAGGAAAGTTCGCATCGCGTTGAAGTCGGCAAGCTGGAAGCCTCGGGCTGCAGGAGAGATTAGCGATTCTTAAAGGTTTGGTGAGCTAGAAAAAGCTACCAGCATATGGGATCTCCGGGATTGCATAGTTCTCACTCAAAGGCCGCATTGTGGTCGCAATGGAAATTGGTAAGGGCCCCACAAGGTAGTCTACCACAACGGGCGGTTCTCTTGCGGCGTGATGAATAACAGCCTAGTAATTAGGGTCAGCTTGTGAGGGCAAAACTAAAAAGTGGGCCTCACATGTGCGAATTTGTCTGGCTTGACGCCATCACCATCCAAGTAAGCCAATGTCGTCTCCTTCGACGGGCGACTCGCTTCTATGAGAAAGACAGTATTGTCGCTGGAAGAGAAGGTAAGCTTGTTTTACGCTCAAGTGCTTTGACAAACTTATTTACGTGGTGGCCGCCGACGTGCTCAGTGTCAAATTGAGCCCTTGCGCAGGTTTGAAAAGCCAATTTCGCAAAGCAGTCGCTTCCAGGACGTCCAAGTTTTTCCAGACATCTGGAATCGGAAGTCAATTATAGGCTCAGTTCCTTGAAAAGTAATACGAACTCACTTGCACCTGGGGCTTCCACCGGTAAAGCTCTCGCATCATCGCAGAACCCCACCAAATCCTCCAAGTCCTCCAGCGCATAGATGGGAGCCGATCGCTGCTTCCAGGACATGAAGAAGACAAGCAGAAGGGAAGCGATGGCGACAGCAGCACTACGGATGCGTGCTTTGTTGCTGGCCGCTTGCGCATCACGAGCGGCGATAAGGGTTTGTTGAGGGTCGGACAAATCGTGAGACTTCAGGTCGTCCAAGACTGGGTAGTAGCCCCGAATGACTTCCGATGTCCCCATGGCCACCACATCTCGGAGAGCGAAGATTGTGGAGGGAAGCCGAACGTCCTTTGCTCCAGGTCGGGGTCGGCAAGTCGCTCGGAGAAATGGCCTGGCCGGGAGCGTCGGCCGAAGTTGGCCGAAGAGGGTCTTTAGACGGCTGACCGGGATAAACTTGTAGCTACTTAGACGGCGAGGGAAGAGTTCAGTGTAGGAACTCGGGATCGCAATCCGTCTTGCATCAATAGGGTATCAGCGAGGGAACAAAGAGGGAATTTCATTTCTCAAAATGTCCACAACTGGGATATAATGTCCACTGGTCCATCCTCATGCTCTGGTGCATCTGTCGGGGGAAAGAAAGACGATCCAATAGGTTGCCGTTGCGGTACAGGCGCCATTGCCGGTGCTGAGCGAATCTTGCGCGTAGCCTCGACCTCGAACATCTGCGAAGGAGAGTGTTATCAGCGTTCCTTGCGAAAGTGTGTCGCTGAGAACCAACCTACAGTGCTGTAAGAATGATCCAAAAAGTCCTCCATGGCGTAATTCTGCTTGCTCATGACTTCACCGAAAATCTTCGCAAGACCAGAAACGGAGGCGAGATAGTGCGATTGGAGCGTCGCCAGCTCCCACAATGAGCTGTCGCTAGCGCCGGTCTTGATTGGGTCCTTCTCATCCGCATCGAATGGGTCTGTTCAAATATAGATCATTAGTCCATCAGCGCTGCGTCGTCAGGTAGTTTAGCGGGCAGCGTACCACTATCGACATCGTCAACGTTCGGGCGATGAATCATAGTCATGCACCCAGCGTGAAGCTTGAGGAGGTTGTAGATGAAAGGGATGACGGTGACGATGGCGGCTGGAGGGGCGGATAGGGAGAGTCGTGCGAGTCGCTTGATGAAGGCAGCCACCAACGCAGAAGGAAGATGTCTAAGTTCGAAAGTATGAGTATTGGAAACCCCTTGCGATTAAGCTCGAAACTCACGATGATCCCATGAAGACTTCCAGAAGACGGAAGAAGCGAGGGCGGTATCGGACGTGCATCACGTCGCGGTCCAAGAGGGCGTAGAGCTTGGTGAAGAAGTCGGGGTACTCACTGGAGCGCTTGTCAGCGAAATGTTCAAACTGGAGAAAAGAATAAATGCCCACAGGTTGTGCTTCGTCATCAGGGTGAAGAGACCGTTCAAAGCGAGGATACCGACAGTTCCACCTATGAGCGAAATTGATCAATCAAAGAGTTGAAATGCACCGAAGCATTCTAAACTGACCAGAGTTGGTGCTATCAACGAGCCAATCCATCGTCCTCTTCGGGTCGGTCATATGAGGAAGCACTTGTCGGTGCAAAATAACGAGCACCCTCTTCGCCTCACTCTCATCAAGTGGAAGCGACAGCAGCCCCAACCAGCAATCCTGGAACGCTCGTCGGTGCGCCTGGAGCGTCAAAACTGGTGGCAGCAGGCGCTTTCGGTCTTTCGACGAAAGTTTTGGCTTTGAAGCGTCCTCATCTTCCTCCTCAGAGGATGAGTCGAACACTCCAGTGCTGCCATCGTCGACGACGGCTGGTGCCAAAGAGTTGAGCTTTCGCTTTTTGGAAGCCTTTCCGTTGCCACTTGTGATAGCAGTGGCAAGTTTCGAAGCGACGGGAGGGGCACACCACCACTCGTTGATTTCTGAAGCGACGGTGGGCATTGAAGTGAGAGATTCGAGGATGGTGAGGAGGTTGGCGGCGAGGTAGGGAGGAGTGGGCTCGGTAGAGGTGGAGGCGTGGGAGGAAGCGAGAATTCTGTAATTTTTCATGTCAGATCTGCCAATGAAAGAAGCGCAGACTTGTGGAGAGGGAGAACTAACGCTGCCTCCTTTAAGAAGTGGTAGCGAACATCATCGTATCGGTCCCACCATTTCATCCACTCCTGCTTTGTGTCCTCGAGTAATTCTCCATCTCCAGGAGGGATTAGAAGTCCCTTGACTACCAGGGCGAACGTCGGACTTGGCCATTGGGAGGCGCGAGTTGGGTGGAGGGAAGTAAGGAAGGCCGCCTCGGTTCGAACAAGCGAGAGGAGTGCGTTCAAAGCGGAGTTCTGCAATAATTAGTTTCCCGTCAGCTCCACCGCTTCCTTGAAATACATACATAAACTCACGCGAACTCCTGCGTCCCAGTGCGCACCCGCTACCTCTGCCGCCTTTGTGACATACAAAGTCCACCTCTCCCTCAGCCAAACTTTGACAGCCTCAACACTCTTAGATGCTGCATCGACCTCTTTTGTTCCCTTTCCCTTTGCGACTCCATGAATCCTTCCGTGCGAGATCAAAGACTCAAACACTGCCTTGAGCGCGTGCAGAGCTGTGTGAACCGCCTGTCGGTTCGTCTCCTTTGCTGCAGTGGTTGTCGAAGGCGGAAGGGAGGTTGAAAGGGATTGGAAGAGGGAAACGAGGTCGGCGAGAGGGTTCAAGTCGGCGTTAATGGGTGCGGATGGTGGGAGCTTGGCTGCGAGGGCTGTAATTTCTCGCACAGTCTCCGGAATGGCGGAGACAACCTCAGCACGAGGTCGTTTTGGTTGCTGAGAAGCCTTTGGGAGAGAAGATTTGACCATCGTAGGCGTTGGCGTTATGACAGAGCGGCGACTCAGCGGCAAAAGTTTCGAGAAATCAAGCCCAAGCTCACCTCGTTTCATTCTGGCGCCAGTTTCACTTCAGGGGCTACTCTGGCCACCTCGCTACATACTACAAAATTGCAAGGAAGGAAGTCAATGATGTATCTGAAGGTGGGAAAAGAAGAAAGTCGTTTGATCTGTCAGTATCGAGAGCATGTCATTCTGATTTAGTCTTTTGTAGGTCGCGCTGGGCAAATTGCGAAGGAAGGCAAACAGATCAAGAACAGTCAAGTACCTTGCATGTTTGAAGGTCCTGTTCGAGCTGTTTGATCTTAATCTTCAATCAAGATTTTGTTCACTATTGTATCCCAACCTTTTGGAACTCCTTCTACAGCGCGATGGTTTTTGTTTGTGACAAGGTTGAGCCTCGCGGCGACCAGACGTCAAACTGTGCAGAGCAGTACATGGGTTGAAGGAGCTCGCACAGTCTTCTGGTAGATTTAGGCTCTAGCTCACAGAAGGTTCGCTTTCCCTCTCGAATTAGATGGCACCCACGTTCCGGCACTACTATCGGGTCAAAAAAATATAGGGTGGGAGAGGCCCTCTAAGGCGAAGCCATCAGAGCGCCTTGACCTCCTTCGACAACGGTCGAGAGATTGTCTCGGAGGCTGAAGTTGCAATTTTCTTATCTAGCTTTCCAAATCCGGAGCACCTCGTGCGGGTGTCGGGTAGCGGTGGAGTCATGAGGTCAGATTTGTGACGTCGAGGGAGGCATCGTTGAGCCTATAAAAACACGCGCTCTTCCCTTCTCTCTTCCTCTCGCACTCCCCACTTCCCACTTCGAGTCTCTCAGTTGAACCCTTTCTCGTGTCCGTCTCCCTCGGCGTCCACTACCTCCACCTTTGGACGTCCCTCTGTCCAGTACGCTCTGCCTGAACCGTCCTCGACGCCCGATTACTCGCTGACCCCTCGTGACATCCAGCAGTATAACCACATCTTTCATGATCGCCATGTATAACTTCATACCCGACTTGGCTCCAAGAAACACTTCATCATCGCTACATCAAACATTGGACGCCTCGAGTACAGTACGCTTTCTTCGGAGACCTCAACGCCCGAACCCTTCTGACACTTTATCCAGTAGTAAAATATAGCCACCAATCTCGTGGTTATGATATATCATATTTCCCACGTCGGCCTCAACAAGTATCCCTCCATTGTCAGTCTTTAGCCCTTCACTTGACGTGTAGGCCCCCGCTAGCCCGCTGACGTCTCTCTCTCAACTCAGGTCGTGGACGCCCACTGCCCCTCACCACCACCCGACACTGGCACCTTCGAGTGAAGTGAAATCTCGAAGCGTAAGTCTGACGGCGCTCTTTCTAGGAACGGGAGGCTCACCTTTTTCTATTCTTTCGCAGTTGCCCCACCGTCCTCCGCGCAACTACTCAAATCAACTGCCTTACCGGCGCCACCACCACGCTCGCTTTTGTGTGCCTCAACGTGTGTCTCTTTCTTTACTATCATCACTTACAACCATTCATGCTCATCCATATCTTTCATTCAGCTCGCTGTATACTTCCCTACACCTTTGTTCCAAAGCCCTTTCTTTCGTGGGGTGGGTACCGGTGAGGGTCGGCAAGCCACAAGAGGACCAGAGTGATCGACAAAGGTATGCATCGCTGGTTCAAGGACGCGTGCCGTATTTGATGTACTCAATACGGACGTTGGATTCCTTGAACCCATGCTGAGTCCTGCGACCGTTGGGCATGGAGCTTCTCCTCTCTTCGGTCGTGATTGTTGCTCTGGGCCTGCTGTTGGCCTGCCCTTTGTATACGATTTGATCTAGAGCTTGAATTAGAATAATAGTGGCTCTTTAGCATCAAGGAACTGATATTTCGTCTCCAGGTTTCATACACAGGTGTCCCGCCCAGGCGGTTTTTTACCGGTCGCCAACCGTTACCGCGAGCGGTTTAGCGAGAGCGGTGGAAAGCGCTCTCCCGACCGCCTGTACACCGATCATTACAATTCGCTTTTTTTTCGGTCGAGCGAAATCGGTGGTGCACCGGTGGTCAAAGCGGTGGGAAATCGGTCGTGACCGCTGGAGGACCGCTGAGGTTGAGCGGTTTGAGGTCGCCGCCAGGTTCAGGTAATTCTAGCTCGGGGCAAATGAGACAATAAAATTGTATGAATATATGTGTATTCCAAATGTCCTACTAAAACTCTCCCAATGATCCATCTCCCCATAAACCCTTTCTATCCTTTACTGCTTTCGTCGTGCAGCGGAGTCGGTCTCGAATCTTGTCAAAACCAAAGGTGATTTAATCTACCCACAGAAGCGGTTGATAAGTAATGAGATTGAAAAGATTCGATGGTCACAAGAGAGAAATGTGCTTACCGCCGTACTTACTGGGGTATGGACCGTTCTTGTTGTGGGGGAACCTTTACTTGACGTGATCCTTGAAAACATCATTCATTAACTCGCTAGCTCTTAAAAAGAAAAAGAATGTGCTCACCAAATTTTGTTATAGTCTGCAAAGACAGATGGGGGTCAGCAACATATTCGAACTCTTGGGAAACTTTGGTCGGCGTCGAAGTGACTCGTCGGTCGTTCGATCTTTAGGTGCAATATCGGAGCAGTCGCCGTCATGATGAATAGAATGTTGAGGAGTATTGTATCGCGTCTTCGACCTCGATAAAGCTTGAGGATTCCGATCGAGTTGTACAAGCAGAGTCGAAGGGGAGAAAAGAAAGCATAGCTGTGTGGTCGTCGGTCGAAGACCTGACATGCTGTCGTAGCTTGAGGAGTCGGTGATCGAAGATCTACCTCATACGAAAGCAGCAGTGCTTAGCTTACTGGGGGCCGAAGACCTCCCGCTTTAGTAAGCCCTTGCGCCTCGTTGCTCTCCTCCCCCCTCTCCATGGTTCGTTCTGGCGTGGCCGAAGACCTCCGCTCACCAATGGAATCCTGCCCTTCTCTCCTCTTACTCTGGGGTCGAAGACCTCCAGCTGAAACTCCAAACACTCTTCGTTGAAAATGTCGCTTCGTTGTGAGTCGCTCGGAGTCGTTTGGTCGTCGGATATGAGCTTCGCGAGGGGGCGTAGACCGTCGGTCGGTGTCACACAAGAGCGCAGAGGTTGGTGTGTTCTTGAGGAAGTGTAGAGTAAACCTCGATGAAACTGGAATGATCGTAAGGAATTGGGAAAGGGGATGCCGGGTTCGGGTGCTGCAAGGTTTTTCGGCTCGAGAGGTGAGTTGGAGTTTCGGTGTCGATGTCGCGGAGGTGGGCCCTGAAGCTGCTCTTTGCCGCGGGTAGAGGATGGAAGGAGGCTTAAGGTTGATGTAGTTGGTGACTTTCGTCTCGTCTTGATGATGAATGGGCGTAAGAGAAGCGACAGGGCAAGTTTGCTTCATCGATGATTGATAAGTCGCGCTCACGGGCCTTCGGCAGTTTTCGGGCTTCGTCCGGGCTTCTTCCTTGCTCTCTCTCTCGCCTTGCGTATCCTCCCCCTGGCATAACAATATGACAGATGGCGGCGGAAACAACTCCACGCCTTCCGGTCGCACTCGTCCGCCTTCGCAGCGCCTGTCCATCCCGACGACGGCCTGGTCGA
>JASZXU010000637.1:0-16666 GCA_035521515.1 Phenoliferia sp. Uapishka_3 | reverse complement strand
CCCTCTTTCTTCCCACCCTTCACAGCGGCACCACCTCCCTTTTTCCCACTCACTTCTACCTCAGTCTTTCGCTTCTTCGCAACCTTGGGCGCGTCACCCTCCTCTGCGATGCGACGAAGCTCCTTCGCACGCTCCTCCAACCCCTGTGCCGCTGCTTTTGCTTCCTCCTTCTCCGCTTTACGCTTCAAATCCGACGCCACTTTTTCCGCCTTGCTTTCAGCCCTCCCCTTCCGATGACGCTCCTTGTGAGCCGACTCTGACTCTGCCTTGAAGCTGACTCCCGACGCAACCGTCTTCACTCGCACAGGAGACATCCCGATGCCCTTATCTCCAACGCGGACTTCGACTCCGCCACCATCCTTCTTCCAAAGATAGTACCAAGGCTTGACCAATACAGGTAAATCGAGTCCAACCCCGCTCACGAGGGAGCGCGCCATGCAGTTCTTTGGGTTGAGATGCCTCGGAGCCATGAAACTCGGACGTGCGTATTCTGGATCGGAACTCGGAGCCAAGATTGGGTCGTCGTCATCGGCGCTGGACGGGCGTTTGCGGCTGGGAGGAAGCATCGAAGGAGTGGCGGGAGTTGAGTGGTCGGACGACGATGTGGGGAACGCCGAGTGGTCGTAGTGCACTGAATTGGAGAAGTCGGTGGTAAGAGGATTGGAGTTGTTAGAAGAGGCTGGGGTGAATGGGT
Source organism: Phenoliferia sp. Uapishka_3 (assembly GCA_035521515.1). Lineage (NCBI taxonomy): Eukaryota > Fungi > Basidiomycota > Microbotryomycetes > Kriegeriales > Kriegeriaceae > Phenoliferia > Phenoliferia sp. Uapishka_3. The sequence goes on along the minus strand of JASZXU010000637.1, from coordinate 15,972 downwards.
TGTCGGATGCGTGGTAGGGCAAGTTGTGTTGGAAAGTGGGAGTTGGGTTGTCGAGGAAATCGAATTGGGAGAGGTCGAGGTCGGGGGCGGGCTGGTACTGCTGAGCCAGTTGATGAAGGGGGTTGGGTGGAAGCGGGTAGATGGCGTCGTGACCGAATTGATAATCCATTGTTGGAGAGGTAATGATGAAAGAGAGTGCGCGCGCCGAGACAGAGTTCTCGTCGTCCTGCCAGCCGCGCTCGAACCCCGCGGACTGGTGGGCAACAAAGGGACCCCGCGCTGCGAAAGCCCTTTCTTGATGATGCTCACCCAAATCCCAGCACAAAGGCAAAATCGAAACAAGAGAAAAACACTGCACCAAGCGACGTGTCCATTTCTAGCTGCCTCTCGAAACAGCTGAAATCACACTTTCAGTTTTCTGAGATGCACACTTCCGAACACATTCCAAAAGTGAAATTTGAATTGGGCAGAGCTAATAGTCGAGAGCTTGAATGCATACTTAGTTGCCGTAAGCTGGTATTGCGTCCGCCTCTCACAGTTAAGTGAGAGTACCCTGTCCGCCACACCACTCCTCCGGACGACAAACGCTCGTATAAGAACGTCACACGAGTGACTGGGTTGCCGTAGCGGGCTCTGACATCAGGAATTGACAGGAAGTTATTACTGACACGGAACCAAGAGTCTTGGCCTGGCTTGATACCAGAGAGGAGATGCAGCATCTTGTGACAGCCCGCCAATTTTCAAGCAAGCCGCTCAATACCATTGGCTACGTCTTCAAGAAGGGTCCTGCTCGTGTGTGATGTAGCCTACTAACTATTACTGCGTGTCCCACAATATTCCCAGTAGCTTTACACGACGATAAGCAAGCATCTTGGTGACGCGTGAAGCTCCCCTGTGGAAACTTTTCTCCTGAATCGAGACGCCTTCGCACGCCGGTCTCCTCACAGTTGTGACTGGGGTATAGGCGCAGTCAAAGAGCACAAATTCGGTTCACTTACGCCAACATGCAATGATTGTTAGCTCAGGAAAAGTTGCTTCTCGTAAGACGCTTGTCATAGACTCGGGTATGACGGTCTTGAGCCAAGGGTGCAGTCCAGCGGAGAGAGGCTGGTCCCCGAGCAATCAAATGAGCTTTTATACTTCGACAGGCTGTTGAACTTCCGACAGGCTTTCAAGCTCCGACAAACACTCGGCTTCGTCATGCTTGAAAGCGATCACCCTTTTTCATTGGAAGTTGCGACGCTGGTAGCCGTCTTCACCACAACACCGAGTACTGAATCAAAAAAGCCGTGAATATCAGAGCTGTAGTTCAGCCGCCTCTATATTGCACTCGGACTGAAAGACCGTCACCCTTTTGGGACCAGCTGATAAAACGCCGATTCGAAGCTCAGAGGCGACGTCTACGTATACTATGTCAGACGGGACGGGACGGACTACCAATCCGAGCGCTTTCCTTCCCACCGCATCTGGACACAGCAATATAAGAGAGAGAAAGGGTACTTGTCGCTACTCGCCCTATGATGTTAGAGGTGCTGATGAATTTGCAGTCATTCATGTCGTCAGTTGGCTGTATAGTCTAGCGGTCCAGGACACCAGTTTTTGAGAGCATTCTTGAAACGTACTGGGAACCCCGGTTCGAACCCGGGTACGGCCTTGCTGAACCCATGGTCTACCTCTTAGCCACTATGGGTTTTCTTTTTGCTCGGCGCCCACCGTCGAAATCCTGCCTGCACCCGGTTTTCAAAGCAAGGCCAAGCCAGGCCGCTCGCTTGGTTCCAGTGATTTTTGAGCTCTGAGCTCAACTTGGAGTTTACTATATCTTCCCAAGACCTCATCTCCCTCGTAATCCTGCTAAGCGAGGCGCTTGCGTTACTCCCAGATACACGGGACGAGCGAGTGGGAAATGCTTCGATTCCACTATGATCGATGCATCCGCATGCCTTTACTCGCAAGAGCGATATCTCCGTGATAATTTGCCAGCTTTTTGGAGGGAGAAACATCCGCTGGCGATCCTGCTCACACCGCGTCCGCAACGAGAAACAGGGTCTCCATGTGTACTCTCCTTGTGACTGAGCGAGCCAAAGCTTTTTCGATAAAGAAGTCAGTCAGAGCTTCCCTGGACAGGACAAAGTTGAAATGCTCACATGATGGGCTCAAGCAGGATGACGAGAGTGGGCCTGATGGTATGGGAAAAGAAGCGGCGACATCAAGCCTACTTGAAACAAGTAGGGCCTGTCTAAGCAAGCGAGAAGGAGATGATAGGCGATCAGCGACGTCAAAACTTACGAAGGAAAAAACATCTGACCCACAGCGTCCACCCTCCGCAGGTCTCATCCATTCATCTCAGCTTTGCCTCCTCTCAAGCCTCCGCCATCTCAACATCCCCATCTGCCTTCTCCTTCTCTTTCTCCAAAGATTCATCCGCTTCCTCAGGCTTCACCACTACCTCCTTATTCCCTCCGCCGAAAGACCTCTTGCCCATCTTTCCCCTCTTCACGACTTCAGACTTTGGCGTCGGCGCCACTTCTGTTTCCGTCCCCGGTTCTTTTTTCGGTGTCTCAAGAATTTTTGGTGGAGCTGGTGCAGAAGTAGTAGGTGCTGGCGTGGATGGTCGAGAAGGAGCGGGAGTGGACGGCCGTGAGGGAGCAGGAGTGTTTGGTCGGGTGGAGAGTTGGAGAGGCTCGTCAGAAATTCGGTCGTCCCAAGCTCCGGACTTTATTTGCACGATTTCGGAGTAGGTTATTCTAGGAGTGAGAAAGTTGTCCATGTCATGTCATGTCATGTCAGTCATCGATCGAAGCAAGTCGAAGAGGGAGGAACGGAAGGCGAAAGTGGAGGAGACGAACCGAAATTTGTCCTCCTCAAGCTGCATCAGTTCTCGAAGGTGGAATACACGTTGCATGTAGTACTTCTTTGCTACTTTCAGCAGAGGTGGGGAGTTGGCTGCGAAGGTTCCAGCTCTATATGAACGCTCGCTGTCAGCACACGCTCCGATCTAGCCGTGTCGAGGGAAAGAGCTGCTCACGGATCCAATGCGATGTCTTTCTCTCCCAGCATAGTTTCGAAAAGGTTCTTCACGACCTGCGCGTGCCCATCATCAGCTCCCTTTCCCGCTGCCTCTCCGCCATACCTCCCACCTCGCCGACTCACCTCCAGCCCAAAGAAATCATCCTCCCTCTCGCCTCTCTTCAGCAAAGGATGCCCATGGAGTAGCTTGACGGCGAGCGGGTAGTTTGCTGTGCCGGATTGATAAACAGCTTGTGCTAGGATCAACTTCTCGGTTGTTGACAGCGGCGAGAGGAGAGAAGATTCCGTGAACACTGGCGGAGCTGCTTTTGGTGGCATTTACCTGACGAAGATAAGAAAGAGCGAGGGTAAGGCGACGAAGGGAGGCGGACGGAGGGTGTGGGGAGAAGCAGAGAGACAAATCGCGGCGCACGGCTTGACCAGCTACCACGACAAGACCTGCCGCCAACCCCTCGTGCTCATGTCCCGACCATTCATTCTTCATTGTGGGGTCTTTCCAATGTTCTTTTCATACCCATCGCCCGATTCCATGGAACCAACTCGCCCAGAGGCGCCATTGCAGCGTCGCGCGTCCACGCCTTCTTCTTTGCACCTTTCCTGGTGCTGATGGCTGTCTAGCAACCTCCCGCGGGACACAGGTGGTTCCCTCCTCGCTCCTCATGAGGACCACTGCGGGCCTCCCATCCGTGCCGCAAGGCGTGCCGCAATCATTGCCCTAAGGCAGTCCTTATCTGCTCCTCACCGCGCTTTCTCGGCCTGCTCTGCCAATCCACCATCATCAAATCATGCCCGCCACCCTCCTCGACGTCAAATCCGCAGCCGCTCGTCTCCGGTTCGTGGTACCAGAGGCGCATGAGGAGGACTACATTCAGCTTCTACAGAACACCGACGCCGCGGTGGCTGAGCTGTTCGCCATTCCAGGTGAGTGTCCAACTTTCTCTTCCTGATCTTTGTGTACTGATTCCTTCCTTGAACCGCGCAGACTACATCCCTTTCGTCGACACTGAGCGATTTCCGCGCCGCGAAGTTCATCGGCCGAAAGATGAAGACAACCTTCTTCGGGGATGGGCTTGGAAGGCGAACATTGGTGGGGCGGAAGAAGGAATTCTAGCTGGGCGGACGGTGGTAGTTAAGGACACTATTTGTGTGGCTGGCGTGCCGCTGTTGTTCGGCACGGATGCTATCGAGGATTTAATTCGTGAGCTTCATCGTCTTACCTCAAGTGTGCCGACTGAGAACTGATTGATGATTTCTACTCTGGGGGTAGCGGAAGTTGATGCAACAGTGATTACTCGCGTCTTGGAAAAAGGTGGCCAAATCGTCGGCAAGGCGACCTGCGAAGTGAGTCCCTCATCGTTCGCCTTCTTTCTACAGACTAGAACTCACTACGTTTCATTGTGGTAGAATTTCTCTCACGGAGCAGTGTCATTCAGCTCCGCTTACGGACCCGTCGAAAACCCTCATGCCGTCGGTTTCAGCACTGGAGGTTCTTCATCTGGCTGCGGAGCGTTGATTGGATCTGGGGTGGTAGACATGGGAATTGGAGGAGATCAAGGCGGATCAATTCGAATCGTAAGTTCCCCACCCTCTTCAATTTCATTCAATGCATATCCGCTGATTATTCTTCTCCTTCAGCCGGCCTCACTCTGCGGCATCGTAGGTCTCAAGCCCACTTTCGGCCTCGTACCATACACCGGCGTTCTCTCCTCCGACGCCACAGTAGATACAGTCGGTCCCATGGCTCGCTCTGTATCCGACTGCGCTCTCCTCCTCGAAGCTATCGCTGGCTGCGACGGAATCGACGATCGCCAACTAGGTGCTCCTCTTCCCGCCGACGTTTTGAAATATTCGGAGCTGTTGGAAGCTGGGAGAGAAAAAGGTGTGAAGGGGATGAAGATCGGTGTGCTGAAGGAGGGTTTCGGACATGCTTCAATGGATTCGGAGATGGAGAAAGTTTGTAGGGAGGCGTTGAAGAAGTTTGAGGAGCTCGGTGCAGTTGTCGAGGAAGTTTCGATCCCGCTGTAAGTCGCTCTCTCGCCTTGGTGCTTCCCGGGCGTGATTCACAGACTACTTCTTCTGTCGCTTTAGCCACGCCAATAGCGGGTCAATGTGTCACGTCCTCAACAAATTCAGCTCTTCGCAAACCAGACAAGGTCGACAAGCCGGGCGTCGAGGACTTCACATGAACAGCTACTGGGCAAAACTCCTTCCTTGGGATCAAGGGAAGTACGATAAAGCCAAATACTTTGTTACTGGCACCTCAATGAGCGCGTGAGTTCCTTGTCGCTTGCTGTCATCCCTCCGCCTCCTAAAGTTGTTCGCCGTTTCGAAGTGAGTACGGCTGGAACACGTACCCGACGATCTACGGCCACGCTATAAACCTTTCCCGCCGATTAAGCGACGAGTACGACGCTGTCCTTGCGGAATACGACGTCATTTGCATGCCTACCGTTACCCAACCTGCTCGTCGACATCTCTCAGCCGACGCCGGGCCTCTAGCTTGGTCAAAAGCTGCTCGTGATTCTCGTCCTCTCTTCTTTCTCAGGCCTCGCTTGGCTAACCTCACTCTTTCTGGGCGCAGCTGGCATCGTCTCGAACACCGCCGCATCGTCGCTCACCGGCCATCCAGCTCTCACCATTCCGGTGGGTTTCACGCCGCCTCAAAAAAGTGATGTCCGAAGCGCAGAGGATGCGGGGATCAAATTGCCGGTCGGGCTGATGCTTGTGGGAAAGAAGTTTGATGAGGCGACTGTGTTGAAGGTTGGAGATGCTTGGGAGAGGGCCTTTGACCGGAAGAAGCTTTGAGGCAGTTGTATAAGGTCGTCGACCTGATTGATACGCAAGATGATTGGAATCGGAACTTTCGAGTAAACCCTCATTGGTGACGTAGAAACGCACTTCAGGGTTGGAGGTAGTTGACCGTTGGCTCGGATCATTAGTGCTTCAGGGATAGAGCAGCATTGCTTTCCTGAAAAGCGACTAGGGGAGGCCTAGATTGACTTAAGTAGGCTGTCTCTAATCGCTCCGTCCAAGATTGTGGCCAAAGAGCGTGCGACCGACAAGTGTCAAAGTCCGCGGCGCAAAAGTACCGCTGGCAAAGGTCACGATGCGAACGATACGAAAGCTTCCAATTGTTTCCAAAGTTGGATCTTTCCAGTCCCCTGTACACTCATCGGCCAGAAGTTCTTGAAATAATGCAATACAGTAAGCCCAATAATCCCTGAACGGCACTTCATTACTCCAGGACCTCAGCAATATAAGCCCTAGGTTCTGGTTTACCAGCATCTTTTTCCTCCGATGAGAAGCTGGGATCACGCTCCTCGGTCGCCAGTAAAGCCAAATCTTGCGCCTCGCGAGCGTCGGCCTCATCGGCCAGCTGTTCCCACGTCTCGTCGGGGTTGGAGGAGCCGGTGCGGTCGGGGAAGACGACTGATAGTGTGTAGTAGACGACGCAGCCAAGAGCGTAGGTGAGAATGAAACTCTGAACGAATACAAAAAATGTCAGGAAAGGCGTGAGCATGGCGTCACTAGGCTCAGGTGAGGGAGATAAACCGTACGATGAAAAACAGGCGCTTGCCGAGCAGGCTTATCCCAAGATCTGAAGTCGAGATTTGGGCAACAAATCCAGGGAGACAGGGGATAAGGACGACGATGGTTGTGACAGGTGCTCGCCAGTTCCACCCCTAATAAAGAAAGGTCAGCGTCCGTTGCTGCAAAGGTCAAAATCAAACCCAACCAACCTTGTTATACCAGTATCTGCCATTCGGATCCGAAGTATACAACTGGGTGACATCGATGTTTCCCTTCTTGAGGAAATAATAGTCTACCATGATGATAGACGCGATTGGTGCCAGCCTGCAGCGAAAGAAAGTTAGCATTGCTAAGATGATTGTCTCAAAGGCTTGTCCCCGTACCAATAGCCATAGCCGGAGAGGAAGGTAATGAAGGCCTTGGCAGAGACGAGAATCTCTGCGAGTGGTGACAGGTATGTTAAGTCAGCAAAATCTAACGCGTGCGAAATGAAAATGCAATCGGCTCACTCCAAGGAACTACACAGATGCCGAGTACCGTGCACAAAAACTGGCCGCGACGGATCGTAAAGTAGTTGGGGAAGAGAGCGGTCATGTCGGAGCCGAAGGGCAAGCTGTCTGAAAGTGGGTGACGACATTAGTGTGGTTTTGACTTCCACTGCAGCAGCGCGTGGGCAGTTCCTCCACCACAAGCCTTCGAAACGCTGATCAGAAGCGATGCACTTACTTGTCGCCAAGTTGACCCCGATGTAAGCGAGTGCGAAGACTGAAGCGGCGAGGAAGATACCGAATCGCGCGCCATGGTTATCTGGGTACTGGTCCAGCATCCAGTCGAGCTGATCCCACAAGTTCCATAGAACCGCTCCTGTGAGTTTCTTCGATGCAGAAGCGACTAGTTTGGGCGCCAAAAGAGTCAGCAAGTGAGAGCTTTAAATTGTCAAAAAGAGACGCACCAAGGATACCGTATAGACAAGGCAGTGCGGACGCAATAGGGTATCCGATCAAAGTCGTCCACATGGCGTCTCCAGGTTTGGTGGCGTAACGAGCCATGTCTCTGCGACCGACAGCGACAGTAAGCGGACGACTCAATCCTTTCTGCTGAAAAAATTTTACCCTTGGTTGACGGTCAAAGAAGATGCTGCGCCGAGTCCTGCGTTGAAAGCCTGGAGGACCAACCTGGGGAGTGTGCGTTGTCAGCGAAGGATTGGTGAAGTCTCTCTCTGTATACATACCAAGCCTTGCTCGTAGTCGACATAGCTTTTTCAGGGAACTGGGTGAATTGGGCCCCCTTTGCTTTGATCATCCACTATAATCCATCGCATTAGCTAAAGTCCTTAAATTAAAAATGTCTGAAACAAACCCAGATGAGCACACCGTGAAAGCCGATGAAGACAAGCACGCTCTTGATGTTGTAAAACCACTTTAGGTCTCGTGCGTGAACGACGCTCATCGAGAGGAAAACGAGCATGAAGATAGCGACTGACAAAACATATTGTGAGTGGAAGCACACAAACTTTGTTGACTGTAGCACATACATGAAGCAAGGTTGACTGAGGTAATACCCGCACTTTCCGGAAGAATATTGGGAAGATGCTTGTACTTTGGCCAGATAGCTGTGATGGCGACTGTAACCAAACGACCACCATAATAGCTGATGGTGTGTGAAACAGAATGGTCAGCTTCCAAAATCTGAGAACGCCCGCGAGGCTCATACATACGAGTTCACTCCATTCCAGACTGCGAAGGAGCCGCGTAAGTCCTATTTTCTCGCACCATGAGACTCGAAAAGACTTACTAATGCAGACGACCGCTCTCATCGCCACAGCCATGTAAGATCCCCACATGCCATAGGAAGTTCGTGCTGTGACGGGAAAGCCGGTGTGGTAGCAAGCGCTGCCGCGTCCGTTGAGTACGATGAGGCCAGTGATAAAGAGATGACTAGTAGCAAGGGAGAGCCAAGTTGCGAGGGGACTCAGTCCACTGTTAAGGAAACGAGAATCAGTATAAAATATAACCAAAGTGGGGTGGGTAGACTGGGCGGAGGCGTCAACGGGAAGAGCAGTGAGGTCGACAACGTTCGGGCGCATGGAACACCGAAAGAATAGGCAGGCGTGCATTTGGAAAGAATCTCACAGAGTGATAACAGTGCTTCCCGATGTCCATGTGCCCGCGCCGGCAGCGTGAGCAGTCCAAAACGCCTAGGCAGCGAAGGCCGGATGTTAGTGTGCCGCACGGGTGGCGTGAAAACAGGAAACCAACGTACAAGGAATACCCATTTATTCCAAATTCGCTCATGAGGTGGCGTAGGAACGAGATCGAAATTGGCCCACTGTAGACAAGGAAGTGGAACATGGTCAGCGCGACGAGCGGCAAAGGGACGGAAGAAGATCTGGCCGCCACCAGAAAGTGATAGTTATTGTACAGGAAGAAACGAGACGCACCCGGTGCCCCTCAGCTGGAATATCCTCCCGTACGCGGATGGCGTTCAAGAACGACTTGGGCGACCTAAATGCCGCGAGCGAAGACATGGTCGATATGGAGAAAGAACAAGGAAGCTGGACGGAAGCAAACCTATGCGGTAGAATTTCTAGCTGGTCCGTAGATTGTGATTGCTGTTCCGCTTGGGAGATAAGAAGCCCTAAGACTGCGGCAGCGTGCCGTAGCGCAGCCAAACTCGGCCGAAAAAGTCCACCGCAACGGGTCCATTGGCGGCCATGCGTGGGGTTTGTGCTCGAGTAAAAAGCCTGAGGAATCTTGCTAAAGGGGATCGATTCCGAGGGGACTGGTAGAGGATGTGCTTGGGGGCACGGTGGCGAAACCTACTCTGTGGAGTCGACCGCCAGCGAGATTACGTCGGAAAGAGGGTGTACTGTAAAAGATTCGCGGAGAGGGTCTGGAGGAGTCCCAAGCTGTCCGGGCGAGCACATTGGACGTGATTGTGAGTCCTTTTCTCAAGTGGCGACGGTGCGGCACCAGACGCCACGGGAGTCGACGTTGGAGGGGGGAGGGAATCTTGCTAAATTGACAAAACTTGTCATTCCTACGAGAAACGGCATCTTCAGCATCGAAAGCTTCAAAGCCATCTTTCATTCAGCCAGCAAGTAGTCCGACGTACACCGTTGCTTATCAGCTCCCAGCCATCTACCGTGCCTCAATCCGCCACGCTTTACCACCACCCATACCGCCTTCATCCACCCATACACGAATTCCCCGCATCACATCTCCTCCTGTCGCCCACCTTATGCCCCGTGCACCCGGCGTTGAAACCAGGTGAGTCTTCGAAGCCTGTCTCTGCAGTCTAACCCTTTCTCTGACGCCCCGTCGACCTTATCACCCTGTTGGCGCCCAACTTCCACGAACACATGTTCATCTCACAGCCCATCTCTTCCTAACGCCCAACTTGTGCCCACGGCGCCTGCCGAAGCGACCTCATCAAACTGTCCTGTTTATTTCCCTTGCGCATCAACCGCACCTGCAGCTCTGCCTGCCGGTCTTTGGTGTCGGGCTCGTTGGAAGGCTTGGATCATGGGAAGCGGTTGAAAGCGAAGATTGACGAGACTTGGCGCAGAGGTTAGCCCAGAGGTGGGGTAGCTGGAGCCTTCGACAGGTTGGCAGTCGAGTGTGGGGACGACTGATGACATCGAGGATCTGGCTTGAAGTAGCTGCCTGGCGGTTTCTCGGGGTGAAATAGGCGCAAGGGCGAAGTGGTTAACCAAGGAGAGAGGGATAAAGAACAAAGGAAGGCGTTGAGATCGAAGAACGGAAGAAGCGAGCGAGGTTTACTTTTACCAACGTTGACCACCTTCAAGACTCGTCGTCCACCTCCCGATCCACAATGCGGACTTACGGCCACGAAAAGTGCACGAACCTACTTGAGACCAGCCTGGCTTCGCATGGAACACTCACTCGACGTTGACGGCCTCTTCCAGCGTCCTTTCCAAATCTATCTCGCCCAGCCAACCCCACGACAGCTTGCCGCTCTACACGCCAAACACCGAGTACTGCTGCTTCCTCCTGTTAACGCTGTTCCGCTGTTCCTAGGAATCGCCATTCTTGGGACTTCGAGCGCGCGCCCTCCCTTTTGTTGATGTTTTGTGAGTTTGGAGAGGGAGATCGGTCACGGCAGCCACCGGAGAACGGATGCAATTTCTAGGATCATTCCAAATCAATCTGCCACAATACTGCACTACTGGCCCGCTGAGAGCTGCACCCTTGGTTTCTTTGATGGTGCTAAGGCGAAGACTGAGATGCGTCTTTTCACCGCTATAATGTGATCACATCCTTGCCGCTTGCCTGACTTTTTTTTTTACTTTGCTCAGAAAAAAGGATATCTGACTTGCCTGAACTTGAGGCAATGCGAATCACAACGATAGCAAGGAGGATCTCAGGGTCCAGCTCACCCGTGTGTTTCGGGCGAGCGGGCGAGCTGCTGCTTGCGCTGCACCCATACACTCCCTCGCTCTCAACAATTGCAGCTCCTCAGTCGAATCTCCAGCACTAGGAACCTACTCTCAAGAATCTATCCCCGCCCGCCTCCCTCCAGCAAAGCCGCGCTTCGCCTTCCGACAACACGCGTTCGAAATCCTTATCTCCCACCCTCATGGAACCGCCCGCGCCGCCCACGAAGCGCAAGCGAACAGTCATTGCGTGTACTTCCTGTCGACTGACACGGTCGAAATGTCTGCACGAAGGTTCACCGCCTTGCGTCAAGTGCGCCTCGAGCGACCGCGCGGCTGAATGTGTGTTTCCTGAGCGAGGTACTTCGCTCATTGATCGCGCTGTGAGTCATTCCAAACCGTTACTTTCTCTTTTTGCTAACTCAAATACCTCATATCTTAGCCAAGAGGACTTCGAAACCGCAAGAAGAAGAGCGATCAGCTTGCGCCTCGCACACCTTTGCCTCCGCCTGTGGCGCTCGCCGGAGAGTCATCAAAAGTTTGGCAGGTCACCTCAGTGCACAAACTGAACTATACTTACCTCATCGTCTCTCTAGTTGATCGAATCCGCGTGGTCACCGGAGGAGGGATCGAAGTCGCTCGACTGGATGACTAGTCCTGAGCTCTGCTCCCCTTCGGGTCAGTTCAATGAAGGGCTTCTTCCGCCGCTGGAGCTTACAATCGAGGGATGTGAAGGTGGGTTCCGCTTCAACGCTACATGAGAGGACGGCATCACTAACCCGCTCTTGCTGGCAGCCTTTTTCTGCGGGTACTTTCAACTCGGCTTTCTACACCGCCCATCATTTCTACACCTTCTCATCACGTCCCCATCTTCGATAAACCCTTTCCTTCTTCTTTCAATTTTGGCGGTATCCGCTCGTTTTACACCATCTCTGTGCGCCCGCTACGGAAACGCGACGCTTGCCACCGACGTCTTCGCAACTCGAGCACATACTATGAGTGAGTATTCACCCCTCCACGGCATTCTTCGGACGTTGAACTAATGATTGAGCAATTATTCCTTTTGAAGTGCTTGACGAGCTGGCTGAGCCGTCCCTGGAGCGAGTACAAGCCCTCTACTTATTGGGCGTTGTCGACTTCGGGCGTGGACTGGGCTTTCGTTCTCGCGTGGGTGATCACTGCATAAATCAAAATACAGGATGCGCTCTGACGCCGATGCTCTACTAAAACCTAGCTTCTACAAAGCAACGCTCTTCAGAGTAAGCTCACACTTCCTATGCAGATATCAGATGTCGCTAGTGTGCTGAAAGCTGACAACTTTTCCGACTGCAGTGGCCGACATGCTCAAACTCCACATCCCAGACCCGAAACATTCGATAACAGAAACAGAGGTCAGGGTTCGTACTTGGTGGTTCCTCTCGCGTACGTTTGTCGCTCTGCAGCCGGGATCGAGGCACGAGCGTTTTGAGCTGATATACCCTCTGCCAATGCCTATTCCCCTTCATGTGTACAGTCAATCTCAATCTTCTGTCGGTCGGCACCACATCTTCCGGAATGTACAATCCCCTCGCTGTCTCCATTCCTCTACCGACCGAGGAAGATGATTTTGCCTTTGGGATTGCCCCCACGATACCTCGATACTTTCCTGGATCCGCTGCCGGATCAAGCTCGAATGGTACGGGCTCGTTACTGGAGGTTCTACTCAGGATTTCGCACAGCTGGGGCGCCACGGCGAGGGATTTGCTCGCACAGGCAGAGGGAGAGACCCTACTTGCGCCGTGGGATGCGTGTTCATCCTATCAGAAGGCAAAATTATCTACGCAAGGTGTGAGGAGTGACTTGTTCTGCCTCTCAGTCACTAACTCTCTTTGGTGACGATTTGTGCAGACTGGCTGGCGTCGTTAAGTAACAGACAGAAGTGGTCGACACCAAATCTTCTTGCACACAAGAACTCGAACAATGACCTGGTCGGTCCTTCTCGCGCGACTTCAGCATCCTTGCATTGCTAAACTTCTTCTTCTGCAGGCCTTCCATGCCATCTACGTTCAATTTCACGCAATACAAATTGCCGTGAGACGCCAATATCTTCCACTTTTGATCAAGGTATGCTTTTTTCAACTTCCTCAATACTCGTGCTGATGTTCTCGCGACTGTCAGGCTTTACATCCCGCCCAACGTTCGACCCTTGCCGCACCATTTGACAGCCCTCCGCGGAAGTCGTATTGGCGGGATATGGCGACCATAATGTTCACCCACGCTTTTGACGTTATTGAGCTCCAAGCAACAGTCAATCAAATCCGCACAGGCCCTGGCGCCGGTGGTACACCTTTCATGGTCTGTCTAATTCGTTTCATCTTTTGTACCCCAAACTGATCTGTGAGATTTGTTATCCAGGGATTCTGCTTATATCTTGCCGGCTCTGTGCTCATTTATGGAAAACTTTGTCCCTGGCGTACATCCCCTCCCGCTCAAAGTTGGCCCGCTGCAAACTCTGGCTTACAACTCTTAATCTATCAGTGTGTCCTTCAAAAGTCGCCATGATCGATTTCGCAATCACTTCAGCGCTTTCATCCCTCCAAGCTCTCACCCCACTTTGGCCTATTGCCACCCGCTGGCATCAATCCCTCCTCGCACAATTCTACGCCACGCCGCGCTCAGACGAAGTCGAAGATGAGGCTGCGACGCACCAGGCACATGAAGATATCGCGCTAGATAAGGAACAAGGAATCTATCGACAGTACGCCCCTGTTTCCTCTCCCACTGGGTCACCAGGTGGGGTGGCGCTCGCAGGAGGTACGGAAAGTACAGGACTTCGAATGGCGGGGACAGAGGTGGCGCAAGACGTTTCCGTGAGCGGATTCGGAGTCTTCCCTGATTTCGGGCTCTGGAACGAATATGATCCTAGCGATCAGTTTGGACTCGACTTGGGAAATTTTGTAGGCATCGATTTTGGGAGGGGGGCACAGAGTGGACCTTTTTGATCCGGCGTTCCTGTTTGTGTGGGCTGAAAGAAACAGATTTGGAACGTGAAAGGTCATGACGCTGTGCCGTGAAAGGTCATGCTTCTGTGCAAGAGGCAGTGTTGATTTTCATCGCCTTGTCATGAGTTGGCAGAAGGGTGCCACGACTGTCGGACAACTTTTTCTACAAGATTCTTGCGGCGACTTGCTACCTTCTCAAATTCCCTTCTTACACATCAACGAATATTTCTGAGCTACTGGTGCATACTGACTGTCGGACCAACCAACTCATAAGGATACTTTTCCCTCCAGTGCGACGCAATCTTTGCACGAGTCGTCACCCAAGCCTCCTCTTGACCCGCAACATATTCCATGAATCTTTTTAGAGCCATAATCCGGCCGGGCTTGCCCAATACACGATTGTGCATCGCGATGGTCATCATCTAGTAGCGACTTCATTCAGCTGGCTTCGCGAACCAGTGCGATACGAAAGAACGAACCTTCGGGCGACCAGCTCGTCCCTCCTTGAGCAGGTAATCAAAGTCCCCTTTTAGGAGCTCGAACCAATCATTCGAGCATGCAACACCATTCCCAGCAGCAACCAAGAAGCGGTGGTCATTGTTGGTCCTGCGAGAATTAGAAGTGAAGTCGTCAGGGTCACAGCGAGTGAAAGACATCGAACGAGTACGAACAGCGAGTAAGGAATCATGAGCATTCCTTCGTCTTTCTCTCCATCAAGAGCAAGTGGAGAAGAAACGTAGTAAGGGAGGTCGCAATTGTAGGTATCGCTGTTGTACAAGAGAGGGACGCCCATATCCTTGTGTACCTGCAAAGCGTGGACGGAGAGGCGCGAGTCAGACTTCCGAATTCAGATTTAAAGAGATTAAGACCCACCACGGCACGGATGTGACGCTGATAAGTCGATCCGTTTCCAGTAAACCATCCAGTCGGGACGTTGGTGAGACCAGTGGCGTCTTGTAAGCGCTTGAAACTTTTCTTAATGTCGAGAGCTTCCTCGTCGGGTCCGGCGAGGTCGTTGGTCCCTCGCCATCGGTTCCCGTGGCAGGCGATCTGGATCCGAGAAGGAATCTTCAGCTTCTGTCGAGCCTCGAGGGTCACCCTCGCCAAATGAGACTAGCGCACCTCATGTCCATTCGCCACCAAAATCTGGCCGTATGGCGCCGTGACTTCCAATGCACGAGCACACGCCCAAGTAGTGAACTGCATGTCGAATTTCTTGAAAAGTTTGAGGATGCGAGGAAGACCGCATCGAATGCCGTACTCGAACTGCAAAGGTGGGGGGTAAGTAATGTCTTTCGCCTGGTGCGAGATGAGAATTACCCCGCTCTCTACGACATTGTCTCGCTTCTCACCGGATGTTGGGAGGCGGTGATAGTGGTCTTCGTGCAAAAATTCGGTGGTACGTGTGTCGCCGTTCCATGGAGTGTGCTCGGCGCCTTCCTCGTCTGCGGAATTGAGAAGAAAATGATGGTCAGTTTCTGATGAAGTTGAGAAAAAGGAATCTACACCAGTTCCTCTTTCCTGCTCAACAGCATTTGCTCTGAATTGAAGAATAAAGAGCTACCAGTCGTTGACCGACTCGCAGTTGGCTCGCTTGGAAAGGACGAAACGAGCGATCGACGCGGCACGTACCTACTTCCTTTCCCGCCTGCCACTGCATCGCACCTCGCAACTAGTCCCACAAGTCACCACGAAGAGCTCAATGGAAAAAGCAGCGTTCCACGCGAATGCGAAACTTCTCCCCGCATCTGCCCCACACCGCGTCACGAGCCTTGTCAAACAACAAGATCCCAACTAGGACTCACAATTGAGCACGAACGACACAACAATCTTTGGGTCTCCCTTCTTGCCATCATCCCTCTTCGCCCCATTCCAGCAATCGGCCGGTGTATCAAATCCGTATCCAACAAAATCGCGAGGGCTTTCGGCGATGCAATCTTTGAAGCTGCGGGTGTTCGTTTCGGGAGATGCGGTCCAGACCATCGTGTATAGGTATGGGAAGGTGTGCTGAGGATGGGGGATGGAAGGGAGAGAGGG
>JASZXU010000636.1:0-16680 GCA_035521515.1 Phenoliferia sp. Uapishka_3 | reverse complement strand
CTCCTCACCCCCACCTCTCACCCTCCGGACCCCAGTCGCAGTACAGCTCAGTCGACTCAAGTTCGAGCTTACCATCATCTTCGGCTTCTCCCTATTCCGACTACACTCCACAACCTAGCGCCTCTCCTGAGCCGACGGATACGCAGCGAAATACCATAATGGCAGATGGTGAGGACGGGCTAGGCTTGGGGAGTATAGCGGAGTCAGAAGGGGGTCCCAGACTTCCTGGGGGAAGCTATGGGAGTAGGGAAGGACAGAATGAGGGTATGCGAAGAGCGAGCTCAAGTACTGCAAGAGAGAGACTGTATGGAGAGGAGGATTTAGTGCCAGTTGGGTTCGACGAAGGCGTTTTACGGGGGTTGTGTGATCTTGATGTAAGTCTTCCTTCGGCGACATTGAAGAGTTCACGGGGCATTCGCTGATCTTTCGATGTTATTTTTGCTCGCTCAGTGTGGGATGCCGTTGTTGCTCGACCGAATGAAGCAGAGTATGGCGAGCTGTAGAGTGCGCATTGTCTTCGTTTTTGTTCAGCTTAGAGAACACTACTAACCATCGCTCATTCTAGGAAGCCTCACTTTTCTTGAAGAAACGCGCCATCATTGAGGAAGAGTATGCGCGTTCCATGGTCAAGCTAGCTCGGTCGAGTGCCGAGTCGTATAGTCTCAGTGATGGAAAATCAGGGTCAGTTTCACCTTACGTCTTAGTACTTCCTATTCGAGAGCTGACAACATCTTTCTGACCCACAAGATCTTACGTCCAATCCTGGATCTCACTCCTTCGAACACACGAGCTTCTTGGCGACAACCGGCTCAAATTCGCACAGCAGCTAAATGAGATGGGAGACGAGCTTGGCGGAATCAACCGCGAAGTCGAGAAGAACCGCAAATCGTCGAGGGATTTGGGGACTCGGTTGGAGAGAGGTCTTTCGGAGCAAGAGGCGCTGGTGGACAAGGTACGCATTCCAAAGTGCCTGCTGTCAGGTCTGGGACTCATATTGTGTTACCCGCAGGCAAGAGTTCGCTTCGACTCCGCCGCAGAAGAGCTCGAGCGCCTACTTCTGATAAAGCAAGGCGAGAGCCTCCGAGACCCTATCGCGCCCTACACCTCAAACGCACCTCCTGGAGGCAAACAGCGGACGTTCGGAAAAGCGATGAGTAAACTGAAAGGACCCAAGACTGTTGCGCAGCTGGCAAAGCAGGAGGAGGAGGTGCGAAGTCGAATGGGACAGAGTAGCGACTCGTATCGCGCGCAGATGATTGGGATGCAGTCGGTGCAGCAGGACTACTTTAGCGTTCAGCTGCCAAAGATCTTAAGGGTCCGTCTTCCGCTGCTTTTGCTAGTAACCGGATGCATACTGATTTTCTTTCTGTTTGTTGTCGAAAGTCGCTGAAGGAGAGCGTTGACGAGCTGGATCTGGGGACGCAGTACCACCTTTCAAGATACGCTTTTCTGTTTGAGTCAACAATAGTCACCGATGGACTCACAATATCACCGGTCAACTTCGACGAGGGTGCGTCTGCTTTCGTCCCTTATCGGCCTGAGTACAAACTCATGGAGGCGATTTTCACAGGACCTGGTCTCAAATCCGTCGTGGATTCCATCGACATCCGAGAAGACTTCAAGACCTTCATGAATCAATTCGCTCTCAGCTGGCAAATGTCTGGCCAGCGGGGTCCGAAGCGTGACAGTGAAGGGCACGTACGTATAGTCCCTCTTTTCACTTCTTGTCCGCTCGTGTGTTGACTGTTTTTCTTGCTCATAGGAACCTCGAGCCGTCATTTCTCCGCGACCCTCAATGTCAAGTAGCACCAGTCATCAGCAAGGCTTCACGGGACCCCCGAGTCGACCGACGTTTGGCGTTGACCTGAGCGAGCAAATGCAGAGAGACGGCGTCGAGGTGCCGAAGATTCTGGAGAAGTGTTGCGAGGCGATTGAGCTGCATGGTTTGGAGTCGATGGGTATCTACAGGCTCAGTGGTACGACGTCAAGAGTCCAGAGGCTGAAGGCGAAGCTGGATCGAGGTGAGCCAAACATTAAGTTTTTTTCAAAAAGGTAATGCTGACGAGGGGGGTTAGATGTGGACAGGACCGACTTGCTCTCGGAAGAGAACTTGACCGACATCAACGACACGGCGGCAGTGATCAAGTTGTGGTTCAGGGAGATGCCAGAACCTCTTCTGACTTGGGAGCTCTACTATGGCTTCATCGAAGCAGCTAGTAAGCTCTGTCCCTAAAAGCTTGTGTGATCTCCGCTTACCAATACTTTTGTCAGAAATTGAGAATGACCGCCTGCGACATATCCGACTCCATGAGCGCGTCAACGAGCTTCCCGACGCGAATTACGCCACACTCAAATACCTCATGGGCCACCTTGACAAGTATGTCTCATTCTTGTCGCCACCTCCCCATCCTGGAGTGACTTACCAGACTCAAAACGCAGGGTCAAGTCTCGAGAGTCTGTCAACCAAATGAGCACCTCAAATCTCGCGATCGTCTTCGGACCAAACCTCCTCGGCGCGCCACCAAATCAAAATGGAGGTCAGGGCACTGCTTTGGCAGACATGTCATGGCAGTGTAAGTGCGTCGAAACCATTTTGCAACATTATGTGGAGATTTTTGTGGTGCGTCCTTCCTCTTCAGCCGACTTCAAGGGAGTGTTTTTCTTGCAATGCTGATCATTGGGGACATGTAGGACACTGATGGCGCTTGATAATACCCATTTATCCTTTTGTTGCGAAGTACGCCGCTCGTCACCTCGTTTTGTATCTGTTGAGTACGAGTTTGTGGAAAGAATGTTGACCATGCGCTATTACAAGATTCACTGCTACAGAGCCCTTCCACGATAGGTTTTATGCTATTTAGCATTCCAGCATTTGATCGAATGACATGAGGCGCTTTTCAAACTCCTGCCCTTCGCTGGATGTCGTCGATCCGCAATCGTGCGAGGCTAAACTTCGAAGCGGGCCAAGATTCGCCGAGACACACTGTTCGAGGTGTGCCAGTCTTGTGTCAGTAGTCAGCTCGCCTGAAACTTCAGGTATTTGATCCTCGACGAAAGCGCGCTCTGTCTGAGCACGAGTGGCGAAATGGGCGTCGGCAATCGTCTTCAGCGAATTGAACCCGGAGCGTACAGAAGCTGTTTGTGGCTGCTGTCCGGCTGGACTGGAAGAGTACGCTCGGCTCGATTGGTGTTGAGGTTGGAATGGGGTGAGATGAGATGATGCGGGAGGTCTTGCGGAGGTGAGCTGACAATATTCACAGTCTTAGCCTCAGGATCTGCTGCCCCATTGGTATAGCTATATTGAAATGCTCTTACGAAGTTTACTAGGATTGCGTTGATGAACACTGGGGGGAACCCAATGTCAATGGGCAGTCTCGACTACAGATCATGCAAAGCTTACAATCTCCGGCGAAAGGGGCGAAAAATATCCAGTCGGGTTCTGACCCCTTGTATGCCAGATACTGCAAGATACAACTGATCAGAAGGTGTCAACTTGACGCTGAAGCTTTTCTCACTGTTAAGGTAGCAGACGTGCAGAGGCAAGAAAGAACAGAAATCGCTCCGGATTTGACGGCCAGTTTTTTGGCGTCTTGAAAACGAGAGCGCCACACAGAGACAACGAAGTAAACATCCAGTAACGCGACAACCAACAGATCCGTTGCCATCGCTAAGATGGTACTAGATCGGACAACTCCAACAAAGCAGCGTCCATCGCGGACGTACGAAACTTGCGCGTACTGCATAGTCTATTAGCGTGCTGAAGCCATTAAAATCTTAGAACACCACTCACCAGACCATGCACACCTAGCCCAGTCATTATGATTACCGCAGCGCAAGTCCCTAAAAGTACGCGAGACTTTTGTCGCGGGCGGAGTGGGAGTCCGCCAGTTTGTACAAGGAACACTGGGGTAGAAAAAAAAACCTCAGCGTCCACGCTCTGCAAGAGTTTCTACCGTACACACCTCTTTCGGCAAGGAAAGCAAGTAGGGCTGCTTTGGCTAAGCCATATAATGCCGGGGAGACCAGCGCAGATGTCTTGCAAGCTTTAAGAGAGCCACCTGGCTTGACGGCAAAGAGGAGGATACAATAGGAAGCGAGGGCGACAAATCTGCGAGAAGTTTTCAGTAACCAGTGTCATCCAAAGGCGTAGGTCGCCGGAAATCACTGACGTTGTTCCGAAGACTCCCAGAACAAAAGCCCTCACCCACTTGCAACGACTTTCACTCGGCGGAAGTGACTTGTTGCCGAATGAAAACCTCCTCACGATGAGGGCGGCTAATATGCACAAAGCACAAGCGTATGAAAAGACGTTCGCTAGCTGTTGACCTCTTTGCATCCGTCGACCGCTTGATTTCTTTGCTTTCTTTTTGTCCGGTTGGAGGTGCAGGATGGTGAGTGTTGCTCGTCAATTCTCGCCTATATGTATCGCTTGTAGTATGAGAGCTTGGGAGGCGACTTTGAGGTGAACCGACGATGAGCTGGACTGGCGACGGGGGCGGCTGCAAGGAAGGCAGATGCTTCAAAGCTTCCGTCGTATGAATCAGTGGTGTCGGGTGTTTCAGTTATCTTCCCTGAAGTCCTCATGTCGTAATTTGTACGCAGAAGTTGAGGATATGCCGCTTGAACCGAAGTCTCGGTCGTGCTGAAGCCGCATGCCAGCGCCCGCCTTCCGAGTCACAGGATATCCGATTCCGAAGTAGAAATTATACCCATCACCTCCCGCTATCCACGGTTTCATGCTAGAGAAATCCCTGAATTTCTAAATCGCATCAAAGGCTCAAAATGAAGTCGAGATGGCACCGCAGAACAATCGCATTCGTTTTCAAAGAAAGTTTTCTCGTAGCCGCCTCTCTGTTGAACGAGCGCACAGCCTAAGTTTCAGATGCCCTCGAAGATTTGAGACAAGATCTTCTTGCTTTGCTCTGCGAAATAGCTTCCAACACCGGGCGCCGGTGTTGCCATCGCCTTTCGTCCCGCGTAGCCAAGCTCCGTTCCAGGCGGCAAGACTTGTCCAATCCTCGGCGCAACGTAGGTGTAAGAACCAGCGTTCTCTGGCTCTTCCTGCGCCCATACAAATGAATTTGCATTTGGGTACGACTTGAGAGCATCGCACAGAGCGGTGTAGGGGAAGGGCGACAGTTCCTGCAGAGTCAAAGATAAGCGGGTTCACACAAGTCATTCGGCTTGCAAGTTTGCTGACCTCTATCCGGATGAATGCAATTTCTGATTCAAGTCCTCGTTCGGTGCGAACCTTCACGAGGTTGAAGTACATCTTGCCGCTGAGGATCACAATCCTCTTGACGCTGGATGGGGAGGGGACGTCGTCGACCAAGACTGGGTGAAAAGAAGTGCCCGGACCAAACTCTTGCAGGTTTGATGCCGCAGCCTAATGGAAAAACATGTCAGAGATTCGAGTCTGATTTTCCTCCTCGAGGAAGAACGCTCACAGGAAGTCGGAGGATGCCTTTCGGAGAAAATATTACCAGTGGCTTTCGATAGTCCCTTACCATCTGGCGTCGAAGAAGGTGGAAATATTGCACCGCAGTCGTGACGTTTATGAGGTGTATGTTGGGTACGAAGGCTTCAGACTTGCGCATGGGCTCGTTTGTGAGCTGGAGGAAGCGTTCGATGCGAGCGCTGGAAGGAAAGACTTTCAGCGGGAGCGGGGTGGCGACGAGACCATCGTGGCGAAATCACCTGGAATGTTCTGGTCCGGCGGAATCTAGAAATGTGAAGGTCTTGAGTAAGATTTCGCGGATCAAAGTAGAACGCACCGAATCCATGGGGTAGTAACAGCGTGAGGGCGCTACGAAGTCCCCACTTCGTCTCACATCCGCCAAAGAACGTGTCCAAGATAACCTGCGCCGGATTTGAAAAGTCGCCAAACTCCCCAAGTTGCGTAAGTAAACGATATAATAACTCGCAGCACGCATCACTCACTTGCGCCTCCCAGATGGGTAGAAGTGAAGCGCTGGCCCACGCCACACCTTGCTCAAATCCCACGACCGCATACTCCGACAAGGGAGAGTTTACAATTTCAATCGTTCCTGGTGTGACTTTGCTTGCACTCGATGCTGGTGGATGTGTTTGTAGGTTCTGGAGTGGGACGGTGGTGCGTGTAGAGGTCTGGTCGGAAATGACGGCGTGTCGTTGCGAAAATGTTCCCTGCGTGAAAGGCTCGCTGTGAGATGGAGTGAAGATTCTGAGTCGCGTAAAAAGTACCCTGCCACTATCTTGGCCACAAAGCCTGACATGATACCCTTCGAGCATCAACGAGCCGAACGCCATCGCCTCTGCCGTCGAAAAGTCAATCCCTTCTCCGGTCTCGAGACTCTGAAGCCTTTTCGCGATGTGCATCCGCTTGAGCCGCGGATGAATCGTCTACCCCATTTAGAATCAATAATGAGCTTCTTTTTGGAGTCTCGCAGTCTTAAAAAAACAACCCACAATATTATCCGGAACTTCCACACTTCTCTTTCCAACATCCAGAAGCACGGAGGTGTTGACCCCCGTATCAATTTGGTTCTTCCACTCACCCTCCACAGGCCACCGCAAAGCTTCCCATCCGCGCTCGTACTGGATTTCCGGGACGGTAAAGTTTTCAGGGGTGGCAGCAACAAGCGACTGGTCGAGTAGGGCGAAGTGTTCCTTCTTGGCGGAGGCGGCAAGATCAGGGTCGAGAAGGCCAGAGGCGATGAGTGACTTCTCATAAAGCTGAGGAACGGTCCTTCAAGGAAAAAGAAATGAGTTGGGGAACTGAGCAAAGGGACGGTCGCTAGTTACGGGAGCTGCTCAATGACTTTATACATGACTGGAGAGGTGTACTCTGGAGCGTCAAGCTCGTTGTGACCTCTGCGACGGTAGACGACGAGGTCGACCACTACGTCCTTCTTGAATTTCCTGCGAGAGAGGAACTGTCAGACAGCCAAAAGCTGAGGGTGGGATCAAATAACTGACTGCTGATAAGCGAATGCCAATGTGACTGCTCTCGCAACATCATCAGTCCTATCCCCATTCACGTGAAGAATTGGCGCCGCGATGGACTTGGCGAGATCAGTGGCGCTGGTCCGAAGGCCGAATCAGTCCTCGTGAAAGCTGATGACAAGGAAATTTGACTGACTAGAACGACGTACGCCCGGCTCTAGCATCTGTTGTGTATCCGAGCTGATTGTTGACAACAATACGGACCGAGCCGCCGACGGTGAAATGAGGAAGGTTGGCGAGGTTCAAGGACTCCGCCACCACGCCCTGCCCGCCAAAGGCCGCATCACCGTGAACCTGAAGTGAGAGCACAGCCTTCCCCATGACAGAGGTTTCTTCTCTCGAGCTCGAAACCTCTCCACAGGGAATCTGAAGTGCACGAGCAAAGCCCATTGCAACGGGGTTGACGGCTTCAAGGTGCGACGGGTTTGGTAGTAGGTGAACGCGGAGGGGTGCCTTGGGGAGCTTGGTCGTAAGAAATAGGTGAGATAGGACGTCGTCGGTAAATTGAGAGGGCGGAAGCGAAGGAGGGAGAGTAGGTAGTCCGCGCATCTGCATTGAACGTCGTCAGTGACTTCGTTCGGGTGGCGTTTTACGAAGGAGAATTTGCACCTTCCGGACCAGGAGTCTCATATCGAGATCGAGGAGCTGTGTAAGGACGTTCAGTCGACCACGGTGAGGCATGGCACTACGGATTGTTTCAACCCGTCAGAACACTGAACAACTAGTCGGGTGTACCTCAGATGAGGGTCGACTCACAGCACGACGTCTTTGACTCCCTTGTCGCTCGCCAGTTGGAGGATGACACCCAGTGCCACCATCATTCCTTCTCCTCCTTCAAGGCCATATCTCTTGACGTGAGGAAATCTTTTCGCTGCCCAAGCATCGAATCCTTCAGAGCGAGCGAGTAGGCGCCACTGCGCGAGCTGTTGGTCGGCAGGGATGGGAGAGGCGTGCGATTGCTCGAGGAGTCGCTCCAAAAACCGACGCTCTCCTTTCGCGGGCAAGTGCATGAACTGTTGAGAGTATTTTAAGTAGCGAAACCTCTGTTAGCCTGACATCATGTCTCACCTCGTAACCAATCCCAGAGGAGTACACCTCCCCAAGCCTCTTTGCAATCTCCTCGACAGTCTTTTCTCCACCATTTGCACCACCAGGCCAGTCCATGATACCTTCAAGGCTGACTGTCGTGTTCGCGGAAATCAAATCGCCGAGCCTTGGCTGAGCCTCCGAGACGAACTCGTCTCTGAAGGTTTTGGGGTCGATATTGAAGCCATACCTGCGAGGATCCAGTGCGGGCACATTTGGCCGATCAGCCAAATCGAGTGGATCCAATTTGGCGGCGCGGTGGCCATGTTTCTGTGGATGAGAGGTGTGAGTTGCCGCTGCCCTCCGAGGGGTGCTTGAACGGTGCGCCAGATTGCTCACGCGGTAGGACTCCACCAGACGCAAGAGAGATGCGTTCTTGATCCGATTGTCCAGCTCTCCAGGAGTGAAGTCGGACAGACTAAATTCGGGTGGGGGAAGGTGGCCGAAGACGTTGTGTGAGGAGCGTGATGCGAGGAGCGGGAAGCATGGTGGTAGAACGTTGGGTCGACGATGTACAAGTCTTCTCAGCATCCCGGATGTTTTGAAGATCACTTGAGCTGCTCTTTGCTTTACAGTAAGTGTACAAGAGACGCGAGCTCTCGTTCGGGCCCCACATGCGGAGAAGTTACACGGCAAGCCGTTTGCCCTTTCAATCTCGTTCCACAAGCGTCCCATTTTCGAAAAGAGGACCGAAAATTGCTGAAAATGGACAAAAGAAAGGTGACAGGTCAAAGAAGCGCTCGTGACCCTCGCTATATTTCAAGTGCAGTTATGCACCCCGTCCGGTCGGCCAGATAGGGGGTGCGCGTAGTGGTTTTTGGCTCCGGCAGCTGGAAGTACTCCCTTCTCCTCCTACCATACCCACGCCATGTCGAGCGACGAGCGCTTTGACGCCTTCAAGTTGGAGAAAGATTCTCAGGAACGTGAGAGCAGTCCGCCCAGCTTCGGTAGTCCTGGAAGGCAGGACGAAGATGTTTGGGAAGATGAAGACTCGGATCCGGAGGACGAGGACTCCTTTTACGATGGTGTGTGATTTTCTGTCTGCCGACTCAACCCGAAAGAGAACCTGTAGACGATTGAAAAGCTTTCGACTTCGCCAGCCTTCAATTACAAGATCATGGATCCGGAGCGAACTCAAGTGGGGCATATCAGCGTGCTGATGTTCCGGGTGAATGACCTGCCTACAGACGAGTCCTTCCACGAGTAAGGCGCTTCTACTTTCAAAAGGACAGCCTTTTTTTTTGATGGATCATGCCGCTCTCAAACAGGATCTTGGATGACCAATCCCAGGTAAGCTACCCCTCGGCATCTCAGCGTGTATTCGGGATTAGGTAACGTTATCTTTCGGCTTTAAACGCAGGCCATGGGAGAATTTTCGATGCTTTTCAATCAAACAGGCAGATTTCGGTCGAAATTCTCAACAACTGGAAATTGCTGCTGGGATCGTGGAGAGATTGATCGTTCAGGCGTTCTCACATACGATGATGAGCTGCAAGTGAGGGAGGACCTGAGGGGCTCAGGACTTGGAAGCTGGTCTTTGACGGAGCTTTGGAAAGCAAAAGAGCTTGAAAGAGCAGTGAGTGCAAGTTTTTTTTGAATACTAGGACGTAGGAACTCAAAGCAAAAGCAGGAGTTCATCTTCTTGCTTCCTCAAGTCCTGGTGCCATACGACAACGAAGCTCGCTCGGAAATGGAGGCGTTGAGGAAAGATCGGGACTCCATGTCTGTTCTACAATTCCTGGAACCGGGAGTGCCTACCGCGGGAGAGCTGGCCCTTCGAGCTCGAATGGAAGTCAAGATCTCTCGGATTATACGGTTCTACCACAAGGCACGCCTTTACATCTTGCTTGTTGAGTCCAACCTGCTCACTTTTGCTGTTGAAACCAAAATGGGTCTCGTCGAGTGGGGGATATGAAATTCTTTTGCTGTGCCAGAGACATGTCCCACCGATCGCGCCGACTACCCATGGACGAAGACGTTGAGAGAGGTCCTTCAGTCCGTTATAGGTCATTGGAAATGCAACCAGATACAGAGTATTCACAGGCGAGCTTGTACTGGCTTTCTGTTGCAAAAGGTTTGCCTTGCGAAAAATAACGCCCGACCGGCAGGCGCATTCGTAGCTAAGACCTTTCTCGCAGGAGCCAACGCGCCTAAGGCCTGATGTCTGGACGCGAGCGTTGATTGTCGCTGCTACTAACTTCCTCAAATTTTGAAAACTCTGCTTCACTTCTTCTATTCCTACTTATCGCTAATGTCCGGCTTTCGCGGGTACACTCTCACTCTGAGTAGGTCAAACACTTCGAATGCTTTTGACTACACTGACGTTTGCTGACGTTCCTCAAGGGAAAGACGAGGCCACGACGGAGGACGACCACGATTCCCAATATGGTTACTCGATTGAAGCTCCTTTCTACGATGTTAGTGCCAAGTAGTGTGGTGACAGGAAAGTAAGGCTATTCACTCACTCATTGTCTCTTATGCTCAGAAATTGACCTACAAGATTTTGACTCCGGACCAAAACGAGGTCGGGGAGATCAGAGTATTGTTGGTCAGGGTCGACGACTTGAGCTTTCCCACCGGTAGTGACTCTTTTCAACAGTGAGTCGTACTCCACAGTATTCAGATACCGATTCTTAGTGAGGAATGTCTTGCAGAATAATGGACGATGAATCTCGTGTAAAGCCTCCCACGCGTCCAGTGCCTCTCATGAATCTTTGGACCAAACCTGACCATACAATGCCTCATTTAGGAACTGTCCAACTTTTCCAAGCTATTCAGCCCAGACGCCAAATTCCTAGCCAAGTTTCGCAATGGTGGCAACAGATGCTGGAGGAACCGTGAGATCAGTCGCACTGGCGTTTTAGCCTACATCGACGAATTAGTTATCGTGAAGAAGGATCTTCGAGGTGGTGGAATGGGTAGCTGGGCTCTGGATGAGCTTTGGAAAGCGGTGGAGCTTGTTGAAGCAGTGAGTAGCCGTTATTCTACACCAACCCAGAAAAAGCTCACTCTCCACCGCCGCAAGGACTTCCTTTTTCTGACGGCTCAAATCTTAGAGCCGTACGATGACGAAGCTCTTACGAATATGTGCGTACTACATCATTTGGAACCTCCAACGTCCTTTGACTGATTGAGACCCTGCTTTACTAGTGCTGATGAGCGAGCTCGAAGGGAAGTCACACGCGCGCGAATTACACGATTCTATCACAAGGTCGGCGCCTAATTATTCACCTCAATGCTCGTAACTCTAATCTTTTTCCCAATTGCAGAATGGGTACCGTCGCGTTGGCGACACCGAGTACTTGAGCTGTGCGAGGGATCTGACGCACCGGTCACGCCAACTACCCATCGAGCAGGATACGCCGCAGAAACCTCAAACTTTTTGATGACTCCTGAACAATTCCGAAAGATCTTAGCCGACCTGGAAATATCAGCCAACGTGAGAATTACTTGTTCATTCTGACAACCCTGAAAGTCACGAGACCTAGCACACACTCGAGTTGCTAAGAAATTCCGTTACAACAATGCGGACGCAAATGGGTATGTACTTTAAAATGATGCCTAAAGAAAGTCTATGCAGCCGGTCTCCGACGGAAGATGAGGGGAAGGGACTTCGGAGTGAGCGTGATGCCAGATGTTGGCTTGAAGATACGCTCCCGTCGAACTCGCTGACTCTCTCCCGGCCGGGTCCTGTATTCTTCTACTTGCGCAGGTGGAATATGGATGGTGTAGTTCAGGCAGACCTGTGAAATGATGGCCACGCTTTCGACTGTAAAGGAAGAGAGCGTCAGTAATTAGGTGTGCAGACTTGCGACTGTGGACTCCAACGAACCCAATGCGAATTTTTGACCAAGACAAGCTCGGGTGCCTCCTGCAAATGGTACCCCTGGAAAATCGAAAGCCGTCAGCGTGGGTGACTGAGACGTTAAATAGGTCTAGTCGCACAAGCGTCGCGATTCCACCGCTTGCTCGGAGTGTCGATAAACCTCGAAGGTCGAAACTCGAACGGCTCGTCGTAATAATGCGCTGAGGAAGAAGGAGAGTCAAGTTTGTCCCGGTCAGCTGAAACAACAGGAACAAACGATTGTAGTGCAAGGCAGGCGAGAGGATAGCCACTCGACTTCCTTTGGGAATGAACACCTCGGTCGCCACTGGTTCTTCTCCTGGTGTGGCGGTATGGGCAGGGATGGTCGTGTCTTCTAAAGCGACCTTAGGAATGAACAACACGGGGGTGTACATTCGAAGTGCCTCTTGAACGGTAGCGAGAGTATACACCTGATTTGTGGCAAAGAAATGAGTCAGGTGCCCAAGAACTAAAATGAGAGGGCGTACCAGTTGCCCGTAGTCGTCGTATGTGGAAGCTCGGCCGCCGTAAACTTCGTTCGCCTCTTCGAATAGCGTTGTTTGATGCTCTGGATACAGTGCAAGTAAAGTGAAGGCGAAGGCGAGGGTATGTGCCGTAGTCTGCACAACACTGGTATCAGCTTTTCCCTGCGAGTTCGTCAGAGCTGAAATTACCTCGTGACCTGCCAGCAGGAAGATGTACATCTAGGACCGTTTTCATGATCAGTTCTTGACGACTATATTTGCGAAGCGTCATTCGGAGCTTACGTTGCCGACTATGTGAGAGGATTTGTCAATCGTTTTTCTTCCCAGTCGAAGAGATAGCGGACTCACGAAGCTCCTCCATAGTCAAAACACCAGCCCCTTCCTCATCACTGACACCATCCAACAACGCACTGAACAAATCGTTCTGGTCTACTCCCCGAGACTTGGCCACTTTTCGCTCGTGCACCATGTCCTTCAAAAAACCCTCGAGCTCAGAGAAACAGAGTGCGACTTGTCGCGGGTATTTGAAAGGAAGTTTGTAGGCCCACTATCAAACAAGAGCTCAGTGGAAGTACATACAAAGGGCAAAAAAACGAAGACGAACGTTTGGCAGCATGAGTTTGCAAATGGTGCCGTCCAGAGATCCTTTCAAAGCTGTGATGAATCCGAGTTTCCTCCCGGGTGGTGGAGGGTCGAGAGAATCATCAGATTCAGGCCAAGAGTGTCTTTGACCAAAGCCAGCAGCGGAGATAATCATCTGAGAAAAAGAATCAAGTCCTCATCAGAGTCAATCTCTTGCCGCCCATCGCATCTCCTCCCATCGTGTCGATCCTCCCGATCTCATCGAGTAGAATACCAACAAACAAAAAAATGGGACTCACAAGTGCCAATCGAAGGGTAGTCTGAACAGTGTCCACGTCTAATGAGTTGCCGTGACTGTCCACTCGTGCGTCCAATCGGGCGAACCACTCGTCGACGATACGGCATGAGTCGTTCCACACCATCTCGTTGTTTCGCTGGATTGATGAACAAAAACGCTGAGCTCCAATCTAACTTTCTCGCTGAAGCAACGCGACTCACCTCAGAGAAGCTGGGCCCAGTCAACCGGCGGTGTC
Source organism: Phenoliferia sp. Uapishka_3 (assembly GCA_035521515.1). Classification (NCBI taxonomy): domain Eukaryota; kingdom Fungi; phylum Basidiomycota; class Microbotryomycetes; order Kriegeriales; family Kriegeriaceae; genus Phenoliferia; species Phenoliferia sp. Uapishka_3. Next base: position 3,166 of record JASZXU010000636.1, on the reverse strand, counting down.
GGCGCCACTCTTCGCCCTCCGTCACGACGACATTCGGTCCGAAGAATTTTAGAACGCTGCAGCTCCAAAACTCTCAGCATCTATCAAATCCAGCATGAAAATCCACGTACCCGTAATCCTCAATCGGCTTCCCAAACTGACGCTTGTTTAGAAAGACAGCCTTCGCACCCTCCGCGTCCGCAACAACGACCTGCGACCCAAGTTGCGGCAGAACGCCAATGAAAGTGACCACGGTGCTATTGTACTTCTCCATGACTGTGAAAGCACTTGAGTCCCATCTCGTATCTCCCAGTGGCATGTAAGAATGACGTACGATCGAATTTCTGGGCCCAAGCTTCCATAACAGTGACATTGAACTTGCTCCGTGACGGCAAGATTTCGCTCAGGATTCTGAACGGCCTTAGTAGTAGGAAAGATCCTGGTTGTCCCCTGTTTAAGAACCAAAAAATGTGAGTTGTAAGCGGAATGTTTTGACGACCGGAACCGGAGAGGAGGACGAATGCGAACCTAACGCGAACGAGGAGGGCATTCAATCGAACAAGGCGGTTGACGAGCCATAGGAGGGCAAGAGCTGCCAGTACGGTTGATAGCATCTTGATGATAGGTGAGAACAGAGAGTGACAGACGGTGAGGGCCAACAGCTCGTTGAAACGGAAGCGACGATTGCAGTCGAACGATGCCGCTGGGGACCGTGGGAGATCTGCCTCCGCAGTGCCTCTTCAAGCTTGATTGACCTGCTTCCCTTGCAATCACTTGTGCTCCCTGCTCGAAACCAATACATTCATTTTGGGCTTGCTAGTTCCTGCTATCCCCATTATTGCATTCCTCCTTCTTTGCTCCTCCCCATTTCCCCCCTTCCTACTATTTGACAGTGTTTTCAACCCCTGTACTCTTGTTTTGACACTTCTTCCTCAGCTCAAACCCTCGCGCTGCTTCGCCCTCCACTCTTTCAAAGCGCTCACAATCAGGTTCCGGAACCGACTGGCTTCCTGTCGCCTGCATAGAGGGCCAATGGGGGAGAGGCGTCGCACGTCTAGGCCGCAACAGGCTGCAACACATGACCGAAAGTCACAAACATCAAAGGATACAATTCCAAATTCCAATCTCAAAATCTGGTAGGAATCCTGAGCAATCAGTCAGACTTGACCTCATCTTGCACAGTGCCGGTGTTGGACTCGACGTCGTTGGCCACCGGATCATCCGCTCCATGCACATCTGCCACAGACGCGATTATCAGTATTCTAGTCCCTCGACAAAAGAACAGGAAGGATAGCACACAGAGTAGAGGAATGACCATAATGACTGCTCCCAGCACGTTTCCAATAAAACTGGGGATCATCTGAGTTGCAAGGGTCAGTTGAGGCTTCCGCGGAAGAATGAGAGGTATTCAACGCACAGATTTCCAAATGTAATACCCGACGCCGAGAGGTGAATGGAGCATGAGGGCGAGGGGGATGAAGAGCATGTTGGCGATAACGTGATCGAAGCCACAGCTACAGCGAAGAGAGTGTCAGATCGCGAAGCGATGTCAGCCTTCGGTGGCACTCACGCGACGAAGAGCCAGATTGGGAGGTGGATAGCAAAGACCTTCGAAACGACTTCTTTGGCCATAGTTCCTTGCCATACAGCGATTGAGACGAGCTGAGCCAAAGAATTGTCAGCAAAGGTGCGGTGCGAAGGCGCTCCAAAGAAAAAGTCGCCCTCACAAGGTTGCAAGCGATTCCTCGAACTAGAATCTCTCCCCAGGTAGGTACAGCTACCTTTGTATGAGCGAAGGTCACGATCCCTACATGATGAGTCGAGAAGTCAGCAGTGAGCTTAGCGAGATCAGATTTAGCGCCGCTGCAAAAAAGCTTGCGCCATTATTTGCGGCAGGTTCAGCAATATTTTGACGTACAAGTGGAGTAGGGAGGCTCTGAAACAACTCCAGAGGCATATCCAAATAGACCGGCAACGAAGAGCGACCCAGCGAGGTTACCTATGAATGAGATCCCGACATGGAGTGGGTAACTCCAAAGAGGTGTCCTTCGCTTGATGGTCGACATGGCGACTACATAATAAGAAGCGGTCAGCGCGTTGAATAAATCAGCTGAAAGTAGTGACGAACAAATTGCCATGTCTGCAAGGCGAAGGCGCGAGTCAGCAATCGATTAAGCAGCGGGAAGAGGGACGAGTCGTACTGGAAGTGCAAAGGTCGGCACCCTGTAAGACGACCATAATTAAGCCAATTGGGAATACGAAGCTTGTGATCAACTTGTTCAGACCTAAAGGAGAGGAGACAGGCTTGTCAATTGATGTCAAGATATGAGGAGTTGCTCCGCGAAGCCCACACCGCGGCGAGTTGGATCCCATTTGTCAAATGTCAAGGCGTTCAAATCATCACTTACTCGGATAAGTGGCAGTAAGTGCAGTTTCTCCACCGCCAAGAATCAAGTAAAACAATCCTCCGAGTGATAGCATAACGCCTCCAATAAACGCCTGCGAGGATCGGACGCAAACTCATGGTCAATGCAAGAGGTTGACTCCACGCCATTGTAAAGCTTACTCTTGCAAGTCCTGGTCCGATCCCCAGTTGCTGACGTTTGACTGCAGCAGCAAGCCATGTCTCGTTGACTTGCCGCGGTGTCAATGTTGATGACATGGACATGATCGATTCAAGGCGCGGTGGTGGGTTTAAAAAAGAGGTTGGTGCGTTGGTGTAAGTCAACGCGGCTCTCAGAGATTGTGAGGTGGTCACCAGGGGAGAAACAAGGAGTTTGTGACTTTCCAGCGGAGTTGAAAGGCGGGGAAGCAAGACGGCCGCGCGGTTTTGGTCAGCTCTTCGGGCGGACGCAATGCAAGATCGAAAATTGCGGCCCGGCTTCTTGCAAATCACGATACCTAGATATCAACAACAGAATTGATGTGTGAACGCTTCCGCTTTAGCCTTTTTAGAAACAAGTCCAATACCTTCATGCTCCCCTTTCCAAAATGATTATCATGCTCAGAGTGAAGTCGTCCCCACCGGTCTGCGAAGTGCAGGATGTCCCATGACCCTCGCAAGAGCTATTTTTGGGCCTCTCCCGCGTCTCAATAGGCCGAAGATTTGCATCAAGTGGCTTATCAATGAGAATCGTGTTCCAAAGAATGTTGGTGATAGTTCAACGAAATAATTAGCTTTCAATAA
>JASZXU010000635.1:0-16706 GCA_035521515.1 Phenoliferia sp. Uapishka_3 | reverse complement strand
CGTATCTCCCCGCCCGCCTCTATTATCTGCAACATGGGCAGCCTCCTCTATGAAAAGACTGGATATGACGAGAGGAAGGAGGAACTGTCCGTCGTTCGTCCTGCCTCTCCATCTCCCGTTCCGTTGGACCCTCCCCCTCCCGCCTTTCTCCGTCGCCTTATGGACGACTACGCTCGTCAGCTCCGCATAGCTCAGAACAGAGGAGCAGACAGGGCAGGCGAAAGCGCTCACGACGGTCCAACGAGCGTCGTCGACCGACCCGCAGGCTCGAGCTCGACCTACAGCTACCCAGCGAGCTCAGTCTCGAGTATGAGCGACGTCAGCCCCCGGTCGTTTTCGTACTACGCTGGCTCTACATCATCGATCAGCTCAGTGGGAAGCTCGTCCGTCATCATGTCGTCCCCAACGGCTCTGTGCCTCCCGCGCGCGACACTCGACGACGCGGCAGTGGCGGCGGCGCACACGACTAAGTCAGTCCCGGTTGGGTCATCAACGCCCATCTTTACACACGCTCAACGGCTTGAGAACGTGTATACCCTCCCGAAAGAGATCGCGATCGAAGAAACGCTTCTGCCGCCGCAAAATTTTGCCATGGTATCGTCGTTCGTCTACCGAAGCTCGTTTCCCGCCCGGAAGAATTTCCCGTTCTTGCGCTCCCTAGGACTCAAGAGCGTATTGTGCGTTTTCCACACTCTCACATCTCGTATACGGAGAGCTGACATGCCTGCAAATGCAGAACTTTGATTCTGGAAGAGTACCCCGAGCCCAATCTCGAGTTTCTAGATGCCGAGGGCATCAAGTGCGTATTCGGGCCTTTCCGTAGTGGCGCTGATCTAAACGGCTCTGTCCTTTTTCAGATTCTTCCAGTTTGGGATTCCTGGGAACAAGGTATTTAGCTTTGACTCTGGCGCGAAGCCGTCGCACCAAGCGGGGCAAGCTCTGATCTATTTCACCCCTTGATAGGAACCGTTTGTTCAAAGTGAGTCCAGATGGTGCAACTCATGGGCTGAGCTCCGGTGCTAACCTTGCTGTTTTTCAGTCCCGGACGAGAAGATCGTCGCCGCCCTTGCCGTTATCTTTGACGTTCGGAATCATCCCATTCTCATCCACTGCAATAAGGGGAAGGTATGTGTTCAGCCATTGTAAGTACTCTGCACAAGTTTGGCTCATGCTGCCCCTCCTCAGCATCGCACGGGCTGCCTTGTTGGATGCCTACGGAAAGCTCAGCAGTGGTCGACAGCGGCCATTTTTGACGAGTACCGTCGCTATTCATTCCCTAAGTCTCGCAGTATAGATCAGCAGTACATCGAAGCGTTCGATGGGGTTCGTCATGTGATCCAATACAAACCGGTTGATGTACTGACTCATATTCGTCCTCAGCTGCCGGAGGCGAGCATCTTGTCTCAGAGCGATTGTCCAGGTTCTGACTTGTCTCTCCTGCCTAGGTTTGGAAAGACGCGGACCCGGAACATTTACCACCCTGGCTAAATAAGTCACCATCACAACAGCATGGCATGTAAATACGACTCGGCGTTCCCACACACAAGCCCCTAGGAGGGACCCAGCGATCCTCATCTTTGTCAATAGAGATACCCTCACGCAGCAGCATTACCTTCACCCATCCTCAACCAAGCCACACCTTTCATCCCATCGTCTGTCGTACATCGCCTACGCGCTTACCCAACTTTCGCTTGTCAAAGAAAGAGATCTAGAATACCCGCATTCCCTTTATACCTCCGTTTTCAAATCAATCATTTAGGAAGTAATCAACGCCTTCTATCACCGCGAACCCACTCAGAGCGGCCGTGAGAGCTATCGGTCCTGGCCTCCGCGAAACAATGGCCCGCTTGCCGTGTAGGAACAAGAACGTCAAGCTCCACGCTGTGGCAGTCCCAGCTCCGTTCACTGGATCTCCCGCATGTATCATATACCTGCACATGACAGCCTTCAGTGACCCTCAACGACACCTTTGAGCTCCGCGGCACAGTTACCCAGTCCCGCCGAAGATGGCAGCGAAGAGAGGGAGTTGGACGAGGTAGGGAAAACCGAGAGGTGCTTTGACAGTTGCTGGCACTGCCGCTAACCTACGCAGTATGTCATATCAGCTGGCTGCACTGGTGAAGAGCAACAGTCTGACCAACAGCAAGGCGGAGATTGACCAAGACGCGTACGGACTCCGAGCGATGGGACTGATGAAGGGAGTGAAAGATCGAGGTTTGGGAGGAGAAGTCACCAGTGACGGTGGTGGAGCCGAAGGTGCTTGCATTTGATTCGGAGTACGGGTAGGAAGCAAGAAAGAGAACGCCGAAGCGCGTCCGACAACTCTTGTCTTCCGCCGCATCATCGTTTCGACAACTACACGCTTGTTCTCGGTCTCTTCGCTCTTTATCATTCCTTGGCACCGACCGAAAGAGGATGAACGCCATTGAACGGCTCTCGCGGGCGCTGAGGGGAGAAGTGGGGCGAGGGACGAGGTGCTTTACGACGTCGACAGCTCGAATGGAGGGTTGGAAAGCACCTGTAAGGTTTCAGATCCACTTGGACGTGTCATGAGCTGACCCGATCGCTTTTACAGCCCGCCATCTACGTCTCGGACTCTCACAACCCGTTCTTTAATCTCGCTTTCGAAGAGTGGTGCATCTCGCCGTGTCATTTTGATTTTAAGCCGTACTAACTCATATATAACTTCAGGATTTTCCGAAAGACGGATCCATCCTCCATCGTGTTGTATCTGTACCGTAACACGCCAAGTGTAATCGTTGGGCGAAATCAGGTGGGTTCGCGAGTTCTTGATCCGCGAAGGATGAGACTGATATCCAAATCTCCTTCAGAATCCGTGGAAGGAAATAAATTTGCGCCGTCTCAATTCCCTTGGAATTCCTTTCATTCGGCGGAAAAGTGGAGGTGGCACTGTTTATCATGTGCGCACGCACAATGTCTGTTTGCTCTTAGCGATCGCTGATGAAACTTTCGCAGGACTTGGGAAACACGAACTATTGCGTATTTGTCCCTCGCCTTCAGTTTGAGCGAAAAACAAATGCGGAACTGGTCGCTCGGGCATTGAATGGCCTCAAGATCCCCGCGTTCGTAAACGATCGCAATGATATCTGCGTGGATAAATACAAGATGAGTCCTTTGCCTAGTAGGTCTCTGTGGAGTTCTGGCTCATGCTCTTCCCGCTTCACGTCTCTGGATCTGCATTCAAGCTCGTAAATGCCAGAGCATACCATCACGGCACGATGCTCATCGACGCCAAGCTGGGTGACCTAAAAGGCGTCTTGGGGAACACTAAGGTTTGTTCGTTTCATTCATATTAAAAATGCTGCCGGTAATTTTATCCTTATCAGAGTACGATGGTGACTAAAGGTGTAGCTTCCGTGCCTTCGGCTGTGAGAAATCTCCGCGAATGGAGCTCTACGATTGAGCACGACAATTTTGTCGAGGCAGTAGTCGAAGAGTTCAAGGTCACTTATGGTGGCTCGCCTTACGTACAGGTACGCCACGGCTGAAAGACTTTGCTCAATCAGACTGACGCAATATGATTAGCGTATCGACGAGAGTGAGCTTGAGCGAAACGATTATGTCAAAGGCGTCGCAGATGAGCTCCAGGTGAGTCCAAATGTATCGAAGTCGGTGCGGAAACTACTAATTGAACTTTCTTACCTCAAGTCGTGGGATTGGCAATATGGTCAGACTCCAGAGTTTTTGCACGACATGTCGCTGGCGACGCCCGGCGGCAACTTTGTCAGTCGACCTTTGAACCAACCGTTACTCGGGACTAACTCCCTTTGATTTCCCCTAGAAATTTTTAATCAAGTCCAGACATGCCCTCATAACTTCGGCCGAAATGACTTTAGCCCCAGAGGACGCTGACTGGCGGAGGAGCGCCGAAGAAGTTGTGCGATTGCTAGAAGGGGACCGCTACGGAACAGTAGAAAATCTTATAAAGAACATAGAACGCACAGATGGAGATGAGGGGAGGCGGATGAAGGTTTTGTTAGAGCTGCTTCAAAAGGAAATGTAATTTGATGTAATGCTGCCACTGGCTGCCACTAGAAAAAGCCGCTCCATCGTGCGCGGCGTCTCTCTTCTCAACCCTCCATTCAGTCTTTCTACGGTTATCAGGAGAACAAGTTTGCAATAAGTGGAAACTGAATGAAAATGAAGAAGAAGGATGTTTGGCACGGGCGTTTCGCCCCGAGTGAGATGATGACTCGGATTGACCACGCAAAAGTTTTCACCGCGAGTCGGCGTGTAGTGAGCGAAGTAAGGCTGCTGATCCGTCGTCGTCGTTTAACTCACCCTTCCACTCCGTAAGGCTGCCTTTCTGATCTGCCGAATCGCTCGCCAAGTTCCCGCTCCCCCGCCGTCCGACCTCCGACTCTCCCGGTCAAATTTGAGCGACAATTGGACGCTCTTCCGAAGTTTCTGCTGGGCGTGCAGGGAGGAAACGCGGGGAGAGTCGGATAGGTGGAGGGATGCCACACGATAATTTGGAGGATTGGATAATGTTGGGAGAAGTCTGGGCTCGACGAGATCGGGATAAGAGGCGGGCGGGCTGAGGGAATCTGGACGCACGCAGGCGAGAGACGGAAGTAAGGCTGGAGGAAAGTTGTGCTGACGTTTTGTATACCTCTTCCCTCTCCCTATCACCACACAGCTCCACCATGGCTGAGCAGATTGAGAAGTCGTTCCAGAAGCAGCCCCTCTTCCACAACGCCAAGTTCGCGACCACCTCCAAGAAGGTCAACGGCAAGGACCGTCGATGGTTTAAGGATGTCGGACTTGGGTTCAAGGTGCGTTCACCTCGGCACAAATCCAAAAGGGGAACCTATGGTCTTGGGAAGTGCGGAGCTGACGCGGATTGTTTGCGTCTACGTAGACCCCCAAGGAGGCCATTTCCGGTGACTACATCGACAAGAAGTGCCCCTTCACTGGAGAGGTCTCTATCCGTGGCCGTATCCTTACCGGAAAGGTCGTCTCCGCCAAGATGCTCCGAACTGTCATCATCCGTCGCGAGTGTGAGTAGCCACGCTGGCCACACCCACCCGATTGTGTTTTGACGATAAAACTGTATTCGCAGACCTCCACTACATCACCAAGTACAACCGTTACGAGAAGAGGTACGGCCTGTTTGTTGTTTGGGGGGAGGAGAGATTGGGACAGATGGGCTGGAGATTGGATACCGAATGAGGAAGACGGCGAGCGAGAAGCACGGGCGAATCGCTGACCATTTTTGTGCATTGCTCCCCACAGGCACAAGAACCTTGCGGCTCACTGCTCCCCCGCTTTCCGTGTTGAGGTTGGAGACACCGTCACCGTTGGACAGTGCCGCCCCCTTTCCAAGACTGTCCGGTACGTTTGTTACCAAGCTTCGCTTGAGGAAGGCGAAACTAACTCTGCAATCCTCAGTTTCAACGTTCTCCGTGTCTCCAAGGCCAAGACAAAGAACTTCACCAAGTTCTAAATGGTCGCTCTTGCAGTCGGTGCTGTTGTGTAGGGGAGTGGTGGAGTGAGCTCGGCATTTGCAACACGCTCGTGTCGAGAATATGGACCCGTTGCGCGTTCAAGGAGAGAGAATATTGCTCTGGTGCCGCTCGGTCGGGTAGACCTCGGACTGAAGCGCCCACGTAGGATTCGAGATCTCGTACCGCGAGCGCGACGATAGATGTGTTAAAGACCACGCTCATTCTGTCGGTGAGAAGCCCCAAGAACTACGCTGGATATTCGTGATTGCGCGCCAATGTTCAAGCGTAGATTGACCGACGGTCTGGAAGGATAGTGGACTTGCGCTTGGAGCCCGCGCGCGAGCGACATCGTTGTTGTCACCCCGCATACTCTCCCTCCTCCAACAATTGCGTTAGATATGGACGACTTCTTCAACCCCCCACAAACTGAATCGAGTGACGCAGATGACTTCCTTCGACGCGAACGCGAGGCACTCGGCGACTCATTCAGCGCCCCAGTTGGCGGCGCGAACGGTGGCTCGCACGAGCACGACTTTGAAACGAGCGCTGCCGCCTTCCCCGACCTCGATGACGATGACGGTCTCGGATCATTTGTGTCCTCAACTCCCGCTGCCGTCGCATCCGCTGGTGTCCCTCCTCCATCCTCGTACGGCGGTGGATCGTTCGGCACCCAAGAGGCTCAACAGGTCTCCGTCACTGGCACAAATGAGTTCGCCGCGTTCGAGAACGAGTATCCGGAATTGGAGGAGACCTCAGCTCCCATCGTTCAGGTGCGGGCGAGCGAGGCGCAGAGCGATAGAGTGCGTGGAAGGCTGATGATAGACTGGTGTTGCAGAACAACGGCTACGGTGCTTCCCCATACCAGCAGCCTCCATCTATGTTCCAATCAACACCCGCACCCGCACCGGTCGAGCAGGAGTCAGAGTTCATCCGGTGAGTGAGCGTTGCGACGATCCAAGGACAGCGCGTGAGAGGGGCATGTGCCGCTCAGGGCGATGGATGGCGCAAGGGCGGATGGTTCCCCATTTTTCGAGATCAGTACTGACTACGCTGTGATTTCCCTGCCCCCATCAGATCATGGAAAGTGAAGCAGGCCGAGGAGATTGAGAGGCGCGAAGCGGAGAGCAGCCGCAAGAAGGAGGAGACTATTGTGAAGGCGCAAAACGCCATTGACAATTTTTACAAGGAGTACAACTCGAAGAAGGAGAAGAACATTTCCAAGAACAAGTGCGTGACACCCCGCGCGGGTCGGATCAGAGTGGGGCTGGAGAGCTGACGATGTATTTGCGAAATAGGGAAGAGGAGGAGGCTTTCAACGAGAAGAGGACAGATGCTTTGGCGAAGGGAACAACTTGGGAGAGGATTTGCACAATGGTGGAGCTTCAGGACTCGCGATCCAAGTCAACCACTAAGAGCAAGCAAGACGTTGCGCGATTTAAGGAGATTTTGTTGGCGCTGAAGAGTGCGTGTTCTAACCCGTTTTGATCTTGAATTATTCGAAGCTGACTTTGGATTGACAGGGGAAGGCGAGTCTGCGCCTGGTGCTGCTGGATTCTAGATTAGTGCGGGTGGGAAACGCTGGGTAGTCGAGCGAGACTTGTGAAGAAAAAGCCTGGTTCACGTACAGTTCTTTTCTAAGCTCGTGTGATTGGTTTTGGATCGACTTCGTTATCTTTAAGTGACCACCACACGGACGAGTCGCCGGCTCGTCCGAACGTCTTCTACTTCTCGCCATTTGAAGCTCCCCTCACCATCCCACGCCGCCAACATTTCAAAGATGAGCAAAATTTTATTCATCACTGGAAACGCAGGCAAACTTCGCGAGGTAGCCGCCATCCTCTCCGCCAGCTCTCCCGGATCATTCGAGCTCCTCTCCCAAGACCTCGACCTCCCCGAGATCCAAGGCACAACGCAAGAAGTTGCCGCCGCCAAAGTCAAAGCTGCTGCAACTGCTATCGGAAGTGCCTGTATCACAGAGGTAGGCACAAGTCCGCAGAGATGAAGGGAGAAGGAGAGAGGTTCACATCGCAGTTTTTGGTAGGACACGGCTCTAGCATTCACGGCCCTGGGAGGGCTACCCGGACCTTACATCAAGCCTTTCATGAAGAACCTCGGTCACGATGGTACGAGACGAATGCTCAATTGTTGCTTATCCTGGCGCACTGACAAAGAAGCTAACCTCAAGTCTCCGCCACTCAATAGGTTTAAACAAGATGCTCACCGGTTTCGAGTCGAAAGAGGCGACTGCTATCTGTACCTTTGCTTATTGCTCTGGCCCGGATGCCGATCCGATCTTGTTCGAGGGAAGGACGGAGGGCCGTATCGTGCCAGCGAGGGGACCGACACATTTTGGGTGGGACCCAATTTTCGAGGTTGAGGACACGGGAAAGACGTGAGTTTCTTCTTGCAAAATCGGGGAGGACAGGTGATTTGGCTGATGGGACTGGTAGGTATGCGGAGATGGATGGAGCGCAAAAGAACGCGTTGAGCCACAGATACCGCGCGTTGGACAAACTGAGGACGTATCTTCTCGCTCAGAGCAAGTAAATTTCGCAAGGACAACTTTACATAGTACATACGCTACTGAGATAATCCTTTTTTCGGGTCTCTACCTTTCCAACCAATGCGAAGGCTGTGAAGACAGTCACCTACCGACAGTCGTTTCCTTCCTATTTGTGTTCCATTCCCCCTTCGCCATGGCATTTCATAGTTTCGACCGGGTACGTGAGTTGTCAACTTTCACATGGGTCGCTAACGCCAGGAGCTTTCCCGTCGCACTGGAAGGCAAGTTACGTCAATAACTCACGGTCTCCGCACAGCGGAAACAAAAACATTGAATTACGTACACTTCCTCTACTCGCACTTCGACTGTTGCAGTGGCTAATCCTTTTTGAACGACTGTAGACACCACTTGGGTCTCTGTGCCACACTACAAGGAAGCCCAGGTCAGCTACCTGCAAGTGCGGTTGGCGATCGAGAAGTATTTCACTGGAGTTCCAGCGATATAGTAGACATTGACTTGTGCGAGTAAGGGAATAGTGAGACCTATTCTTTCTCAAACCAAGACGACTGGCTTGCTCACTATTTGAGCTGACACCGGATGTGATCCAGGAAGTTGGGCTGGACAGTGCCATTAGCGGCAAAGATGAAGCGACCTTTTCCAAGAACCGCATATGAGCACAGAGGCTAATCTCCTGACCGGATGATAACCTCATGCACTCACGTCGACTAGCCATGCGATAAAACCTCCGTGCGCGTTGCCTGTTCGCAAAGGGAATTCCAGTCTCTCTAAAAGCAACGTTCCGCTTCTCGCATCTTATCTTCCTCTCACCTGAGATGTTACAGCAATCCTCATCCACGACAATTTTGACAGTGACTTTTGCTTTGGCTTCCTTTCCGCACGTCTTGGCAAATCAACCTTGATCAGTCTTCATTTGATGTATACGCGGTTTCAAACACGCACCGTATCGTCCACCCCGCAGAGTTTCACACCCTCCAGCTCAATGTCACCAAGAACGATTTGACGTGCTTGTAGCGCTGCAAATCCTTGACCTTGCATATCGAGGATTCTCGTAATCCGGGCTCGAACGCGGCGGAGTACCTCGGCCTCTTCAGACATGTTGAGGGGCGTGTGAAGGTGATGAAGATGCGGCAAAAGCCTTTCTAGCTGGCTGTACAGGCTGTGTGATGTCGGAGGTAGTGGTGGAAGGAAAGCGTCCCCCACCTGCACCGTCCGTATGGTACCGGAAGAAGCGCTGGGCCGGGCCGGGAGTGCGGAGTGGTGGCTTTCAGGTCTACGGGAGGTAAATGACTACTAAAAGCAGACACCACTTCCATTCGGTGAAGATTAAAATGGGTAAAATTGGGTGATTGAGAAAAGGGCAGGCTCGACTATATATAATGGTTGAAAGTGAGGAGTTTGGTATGAGTGGACAGCTGCACGACGGCTAGAAATGTAGGAGTGAGGTTGATCTCATTTTGTTTAGAAAGCCATCCCAGCGACGAAAATGCCGAGGCCCAGGACGCCTGCTTGCAATGTGAGCGATCGCTTCGCACTCGAGCTGGAGCTTGTGGCGGCCGCCGACGACGACGCTGTTCCGCTCCTTTTTGAGATTTTTTTGAGGCTCAAGTAAGCCAGGTGTACGTTTTGACGCAGAACGAAGCTACTTACGCGGTGGATGACGCCGCCGAAGATCGCGACGAAGCGACGGAAGAGGCGCTTGCGAAGGAGGCGCTCGCCGTGGAAACAACCGACGAAAGTGAGGAGGCGATACTGGATCCCACAAACGAAGAAGACGCAGACACAGCTACATATTCAATGAGCTTTGTAAGACAAGTTTGAGAGAAAAGGAGATTTTTCTGGCTCACCAGAGCTGATGGAGCTGCTACGGGATGACAAGGAAGACGCGACAGAGCTCGGGAGAGAGCTCGTAGCCAAGGCAGCCGGGCTAGATCCTGTCGATGAGGCTGCTGAGCTCGAGGCAGCAACAGCCGTGCTGAGAGCCGATTCGATAGCGGCCGTTGATACCGTGACCTGCGTTTCATGCCCAACTGAGCTGTTGCATGTTTTCGACATAATCCAACACTCACGCCAACAGCGGAGCAGAGGCTGACGAGATAGTCGATGGCGTCACTTTGATCCTGTTGAATATGGTGCGTGAGCAAAATCTCAACCTCTAAGAAGTTCCACCTCCGGAATTACGCACCGAGCTGTCGGTCTGCGAAGGCGTCAAAGGGCGTCAATACATTCGGCCAGGATGATCAAAGGTCAACAACTGAAATTATTCACGCAGGAAGTCTCGACGCAGCTTCCCACCGCTGTCTGGTCTGAGCGTACAGACAAGACTCAGTGTCTGCAAATCATTCAGCAACTACTGCTAATGGTGACTCACATGCAGTGCTTCCACATAAACACGCAATGTCAGTGGAGCCGCACGATGGAGCGGAAGACATTGCCGAAGTGACACATGTCGTGGCACAGGTGGGTAGCTACATCAACCAGGTGTTAGAGGAGGGGACCCAGTGCGGGGCGAGCAGCGACGTACACTCTGTGTGGCTGCGAGGGATGCAAAAGATGCAAAGAACGCGAAGGAGGTAGCTCGGTGGAACAGCATTCTATTAACACTGAATTGAGGCGAGCAAGCTGAATTGAAGAGGAATAGATAGCTTGAAGAAGGAAGAGAAGCGTTGGACCGCGAGGTCTGTCGAAGCGTCAAATCTTCCGGTGACATCCCCGAACCGAAGCCGCGGAAGGAAGTCGGCGTTGCAGGTGCAGGTGTTTCAAGAATTCTTCTTCACTGTTAAGATATTTGAGGAAAGCTGAACCAGGCAGGCACGTAACCTTGCAGACCAAAAATGGTGGAATCATCGGTGCATGGATGTCGACCTTCCTGAACAACAACTGCGATTCGCTACAGCTTGGAAGTTGACTTGGCTGCCGCAGTGTTGAAATGTGTCACGAGGGCTGTAGCCGTCATGTTCATTAGCATATCGTTGACTGACGTCTGGAGTGGGTGTTTACTTGCGACTTTGGCTTCAGGAAGTACGCACCACGGAGTGGCGACGTTCGTGCACCCTGCTCATGTAGATCCAGGTGCTGCCGTTCGAGAAGTTCCGTGTATACTGTAATTATATCAAATACTCATTCGTGATTATCTTCAGTAGGGCACGAAGAAGCACACGGAGCCGAGACGAAGCGCTGTACTCGGCACTTCGCAGGCAGCGCTGACCGTCCTGGAACGTGTCAGCCATGCTAATCCGCTGCTTTACCAATCCAGCTGAGCCTGTCTGTACATTTATATCACGTCTCTCTAACGCCCCCAGGTTTCTCTGGGCTTTAAGTTGACCTGTCCGAAGATGCCTTTGCTGCCAAAACGCGCGGTCCAAGCCAGGGGTGTGGAGGTAGTCGGAGTCTGAACAGCCAGGCTCCCTCGACGGCATTCGTACTGATCATTTGTAAGAAATTTGAGGCAAATACAGAGGATTGAAGAGGACAGAAGCGATGCAAGCATTTTTTACGCCACGCCAGCGCCGGGGATATTTTCCATCCCCTCGTCGAGATTTGTACGCGTGGAGACTCTAAAGGGTGGTATCGCGATGTGGTTTCGATAGGAGTGAAGCCGACCCTTATAAGTTTCATGTAACAGTCACCCGACCACTCAAGACTGAGTTGCAATTACCTGAGACATACCCTGTTGCGACTTGAACAACGGGCGCTTTGAGCTCCCCGCTTCGACCTGCTTGTTTTACATCGTCAGCCGACACCAAATCAAATTTTGCAACTTTATTTCTGCAGCGATGCTTGTGCCAAGTTCTTACCTGGTCCCTCTACCGCCAACCATCGAAGCCGCACGACACACCTCAACGCAAGGCGACGCCAGTAATGGCAATGGTAAACACGGCAGAAATGTTACAACAAGCGGGCACGATTTACCCAGCTGGACCGTGGCGCCTGATCACCGTCTTGTTGTACATTCTGGGCCTAATCTCGCTCTCGGCGATGTTGACAAGGAGAGTGCCTTCAGATTGGCGGGACTGGAGTGAGATCGGAGGACTGAGAGGGAGCCTGATAGCGGTCTTGGGAAGCTCGTATGTATCTCAGGCTTGTTGGAATAGTTTGCGATCCCTGACGCTAACGCTTTTTGACCCCAGCCTGATGTTCGTCTCAGCAGCTGCGATCTACGCTCTCGGCGTTGGAACGAGCTCCAGTCATGAGGTGAGATCCAAAAACCTAGATAATGAAGTTAACATCTGCTTATACTCTTTCTGACGAAGGCTTGTAACAACCTCATGAGGTGAGAAGGGCTTGGTGTTGAGTGCAAGGCGACGTCTTTGGCTGACTCTCAAGATGCAGGGTTTGTCTGCTTTTCTTTGCCATCGGTAAAATCTGCGGAACTTTCTTTCTTTTGGAGCGGGGTTAGTAAAGCCTGTGCTACTTATTCAGACCTTCACCGCTGACATTCCCTTAGTTCATGTTGTTCATGGGGCGTCCAGCAATCTCACAAGACGAGCCAGCAAGCTTTACCAGTTCAACTTGCTTTTGGCTGGAGTCTTCTGGGGCACTTGTTTCATAGCAGTGCAGGTGAGCTCGCTTCGTGACATTTGGTAGCTAGGCGCTGACGGGAAATGCTAGTTCTGGGGCTCCTCGGCAGAACGTCAGGACGGCGCATGTCTAACCCACGATAAACCGGTCATGGGTAAGCTTCTCTCGCAGATTTCCGGAGTCTAGACAGCGTCTGATACCTCGACGCTCAGCATTCGTGACTCTTGGGGTGGAGATTGTCTTGAATGTGTATCTCGGGGCGTTATTCGTCATCCCACTCTACTCAGGATCGTTCAAAAATCAGCGGATTCGTCACGTCGCCATCAAGTCATTGATATCTATGAGTGTCGTCCTTGTTTCGTCCTCCGCAAACATTGCCGTTTTTTCTTACTACCGTGAGTGTTCGCAAAAGTCACTTTGTCCTTCTGTCTGATACCCATAGCGATAGAAACGAGCGAGTTGAGCTGGGTATGCTTAATTTCTTGCACGATCGACACGTTCGTGAGCTCAGCCAGCCTTTTCGCTGTGAGTTTTCCTGCGTCACCTGAGCGACCATATGATCCGACCACTCACTTTATTGAAAGCAGCTCACCTGCGGAGAACACTCGCGGACAACCTCTTCGGACAACAAACAAAGCTCTGATCCTACCACCAAATACATAAAAAGGATCAAATCCAAAATTAGTCACGGATCTGTCTCTCAAAACTCAGTTTCCTACCTCTTCACCCGAGACATCGAGACTATCCACACTGCCGGCGACGAGTCGCCTCCACCACCTTCACACAAGACCTTCACCACACTCGCACTATCTACCTCGAGGGATGGAGAGTATCCTCCTCACCCACAAGAAGTAGTGGGCAAAGTCTACTTTGAAGATTCTCGGGGTAAGGTCAAAACGTTTGACAGCGGGGTGCAAGGGAAGGAGGAAAAGTGGAAGAATCTAGGAAAGAAGCCACCAGGAGAAGATGATCCAGCATCCTGGAGAGGAGACAGTGGAAAGTTCGAGGGTAACGTCGACAGGGATGTGGTGCCGAGTTTGGCGAGGAGGGATGCCTGCAGTCCCAGTTTTTGTTTGTAGATATCACCCTTGATTGTGTCGTGTAATTATGGCGAAGTATAACTAAAGATATCATGGAACGCATCAGCGTCCAAATCTTGTTAATCCGTGATTAAGGGCGGGAGTTTTCCTGACCGGAACGAACCACCAGAGCGCTGGAGTCATCAGTACCAAAAAAGGTCTAACATCGTACAATCATCGGCGATGGAAGGAATGAGGGAGAGAGGAAAAAGAGCTTCGCGAGAAGACAATGTCGCAAGGCAACTTCACACAGACACCGGCTTCTCAAAGGGCCCGGTCCACTCATATAAGCAGCTCTCTCTCAATTGTCCCGGAATTCCCTTATTCTACCATCTCCTTGACCACCAGAAGGACCAGCGTCCGGGAAGACGTTCGGCGAGAAAATGGCGGCGATCCAAGCCTCCGACTTGCGGTCCCCGTCTGGCTCTTGCGATAAACCCCCAAGATACGCCTCGAAAAGATCGGCCATTTGCTTTTGCTTGAGGTGATGAGGCTGCCGAGCTGATTTAATGAAAGTGTGGAATGAATAATGATAGGCGAGGATTGAGAGAGTGGTATTTCGGACGAGTAGCGAGCGAAGGTTCTGTGCGTAGGAAGAAGGAAAAGACTCAGCAAGGCTTACAACCAAGAGCGTGCGAACTAGCACTTGCGGTCAGGGGGCCATTCCGAAGGGTTGGGAAGCTCTTGTGAAGGATTCGAGTAATGAGGTGAGTAAGGAAAGCGTCCCCAAGCAGATCCAACGGACGGTACGTCTCTTGACCTTGACGCTTTCGTACTATAGCACGGGATGTACTGAAGCCGAAGATCTGGTCGTGCTTGCTCTTGCTGATGCTCGGAAGGGGAGGGAGGCCAGCTGGAAAAATCCGGAGGGGCGCTGTTTGCCAATGGTGAGGAATAGTTGTCTGCAAGGATTCAATCAACATGAGAAATAATCCTGCTTGCCGAAGAGACAGAGATTGGGCGACCAACCTGGTGATGATGTATAGTTGAAGAATGTTGTGACGGAGTGGGCCGTTGATTTTTGGGAGCTGGAGTTTGCGGAAGCTGCACGCGCAGATCCTGCAGAGAACGACCACTTCAATACAGCTGACGGTTTGCATGGGGAGGGGAAGCGCACTCGAGCAATCTGGATTATATGGGTCGCGTTGGAAAGCTTTTGATGCCAAGTCGGATGCTCTTCCTGCCGTGGCCAGTCGTGGGTGATGATGGAGTCGTCGCATTCCAAGAAGGCAAATAAATTGCCAACCGCAAAGTCGATGCCAGAGATGGGATCCCCTGCATCTTGAATGTCCTCCAGGATCAAGAAGACATCCCATAGCATTTGCCGCAGGTATCTGGGATGGATTTCTCCAGGACTGGCACGACATTCCTCCACAAAATCCTCAGCGCGACGCGCAGTGACAAACCACGCCTCCCCGTTCGAGCAAGGCTCGGAGAAATGACGGAGTGTTGATACAGTCAAGTTGGTGGAGTTGCGGCTGGGACCGGAGCCCGCTTGCTCCGCTTGCTGCTCGGGGAACACAGGGTTTAGACAATACCAACGGCAGGGGAGGGGTACACAAGACATCTGATTACTTACCAGGTACCATCCGATTACGTTCAATGCATCCTCGAGCCTTAGGACCCACTGTGAGGGAACCAAGAGTCAGCGAAGTAGCATACGCCATGTCATGTCCAACCTCGCAACTCACCTCAAATTGCTGTCCACCACAGGAAACCCCAGCCAGCGTGTCGTTGTCCCACAGTTCTGAGCCCAAGAACCACCTGAGCCGAGATGCACAGCGGGAGAGGTTGCCACGTTCGTCGGGCACCTCTTGTAATGCGCACGCAAGTTGAGTGAAGAGGCCGCGCAGATCACGGTCGCTGGGTGGGCGAGAGTCGAATGACGTCCACTTTCGCAAGAAGGCCTGAATAATGCGACGACTGGCGTGGAGTTTGTCGGACATTGTGAGGAGAAGGATGGAGGAGCCTGGAGGACGCTGAGTGACCCTTACTGAGGATGTCACGTGACAGCGGCATTTCTTGCTTGACTTTCGATCGAGCCGCGGCTTCTCTCTCATATCGTTTTCCTCATGTTCAACGTTCAGCGCTCAGCGCTCAACAAACATCCTGCCGCCTGCCGCGTCAGTCTTCGGCAAGGGCAGTGCAGGATGAGGGTACGAGTCACTTCGGCGCAGCTCGAAATCAGTGCGCAGTCCAGTGATGTGACTCGCTCAGCCCGCTCGCTCTCTATAAGAGCCTCTTCCTTCTCTCCGTCTCCTTCTCAATCATATCAACATGACGGATCACCTCGACATCAAATTCACCCTTGGCGACACCACCCGCCGTCTCCCTCTTGCGCAATCTCCCTCCCCCACATGGGCCGCGCTCAAGTCGACTCTTCAGGAGCGCTTCAATCTCCCCGCCACCCAGGATCTCACCATCACCTACATTGACGAGGAAGGTGACCACATCACCCTTTCGTCTGACGCCGAGCTCAAGGAAGCCTGGGAAGTCGACGCTTTCAGTGGCGAGCTCCGCTCAGTCACCGTCAACCAAGTCAACGCCACCAAATCCGACAACGCCGCTTTGATTGAGAAACTCAAGGCTGCGGTTGCTGTGGACCCCTCTTTCGCTCACGAGCTTCTCGAGGCCGTCCGGGGAGATCGTTACGAGCGAGGTTTCCACCATTTTGGCTTCGGAGGGCGTGGAGGGAGGAGAGGAGGATGGCACAATCACGGGCCCGGGCGTGGTCACCATGGATTTGGGGTCTGGGAGATGCGCCCGAGTGCCGAGGATACTTCGAGCTCATCCGACGAGGACGAGGAGCTCAAGGTCCGGGAGCCTACCGACGGCGAAGCACGCAAAGAAAACTGTTCGTCGCTTCCCGATTCTCCTCGAGGTTCTGCCACACGTTCGCTCGCTGACTCAATCCATATTTCAGACCGCAAGCACAAAGACTGCAAGGGCAGGCCTCACAAGTCGCACGCGCATCATGGTCCTCCCCCACTTGAGAACTGGGGACATTTCCCAATCCCTCCTCGACACCACGGCTTCGAGCACCACCCGTTCCACTTCCACGGTCCTCCTCCTCCTCACTCTTCCGGCCCTCACCCTAACCCTCACCCTCCTCCCCCT
>JASZXU010000634.1:0-12059 GCA_035521515.1 Phenoliferia sp. Uapishka_3 | reverse complement strand
CCTTAGTGCTAGTGCTGAGCGACGGTGGAGCGTTGGGGATGAAGGACGGTTGCGCTGAATCGAGGAATGTGGGGGCGCAGTGGAAGGACCGGCGTTGAGGACCGTCTTCCGAATTTGCCGAGGGAGAGAACGATATGTGAGCGTGAGTACGCTTCTTCGAGGGAACTAGAAGTAACAGGGTTGTGTAGGATCAGTAAAGTAATTTGCGAGAGAGGAGAATATACTGGGACACACCAGAAGGTAACTCTAGCGCGGCGTCTCCTTTCGGGGGAACAGGATCAGCGGGATGTGGTTCCTCGGCGGTGGCTGGACTCGAAGCTGTCGAGGATGATCCAGGATGGATGGGAGGGCCGAAAGGAAGAAGGAAGGAGGGAAGAAGGGTTAGAAATGCAATGAAGTCAGCATGCGCTTCTCCGAGGATGGAGTGTCAAGCACGAAGGGCTAGTTGACCTACCTGTTGATGTTTGTCTGCATACGGGTACACGCGCCAAGGGCGAAGAAGCCGTAGCGGCGGGGAGATGAACTGAATGATTATCGATTTAGCTCGCTTGCCGCTGAGCTGTCACGAGGACGGAACTAACCTGATGGTGCCGCGGTCGTGAGGTGCGGCAACGCAGTCCGACGGGCTTCCGCTTCAGCTTCAGTAGGGTGCGACAGTGAGTCTTGTTCTTCTAGGTTCGTGGCAGACTCTCCCGTTGGGCGTGTTGCATTAACAGCGTCGGTCGATTCTGGGACGCGACAACACTGTGAGTCAGTTTCGAGCTGCTGCGACGGGATAGGACTTTTGGGCGAGTACGTACCAGTAGCCTCTGCGACTGACAAAGGTTCTTTTGCTGATCGTGGAGATCCACTCGCGGGGCGTGAGTCCTCGGTGATGACTTCTGCCTCAGCAGCAGAGGGAAGTACGGTGTCGCCTGCGGTCCAGTCTTCATGGCCGTCTGAGAACAAACATTCTGCGAATCAGGACAGGACAGTGTTTGTGAACGTCAGTTGGATCGCACGCACCCTCCTCGCCTGGGTTCTCGTCGACCGCCCAAGGTTCATCTTGAGTCTGCGGCGATCCACTTGTAGCGTCCATGTTTTGGGGGAGGTCATGTGCTCCAACGGACGAAGGAGAGGGGGGCACGGCCGCACTTGCCGTGGGTCCTGAATAGACTGGAGAGCGGGACAGCAAGTACTTCGTGGGTCAGGACACTAGACTTGGGAGGCTCCAGCGTAAACTACGGCGAAAGAACACGCACTGGGCTGGAAATCCGAGTCCTCTGTCTCGGAAAACGCAGATTTCGGAGGACAGTTGTCTCGCAGAACAGGGCGGTTTTGGAACAGGCTGCCGTGACGTCGATTAACGTCGCCGTTCCATCGCATGTGCAAGAGAGTGGCTATGAGCTCGGTACGCATCCTTCTGGCGTCGTGATTCCTCTCCTTTTTGGTCACGCCTTGTCCCCATGCGAAGAAGAAGGGTGTAGTGCAAGGGAGATCGTTCATGGCGTGGAGAGCGACAGCAAGGGCGGCGAAAACGGTGTAGGGCCCACAGGCTGAATAGTCGGCTTGTTGAGGACAGGTTGGGGCCTGAGGTTGCGGCAGTGTCAAGTAATCATATAGGCGAGTCAGTTATGCTTTGCCGAGGCAAGAAGACTAACAAAAACGTTTCCGACTTACGGGCGTGGAGAAGGCGTTCCATTCGGAGTATGGCAAGTCTGGCAAGTCTCGCCGTCCGAGATGGTCTCGTTGAAACTGTCCTCGTAGCGTCAGGTAACGAATCAACCGCTGTAAAGATGTAGCCAGGCCAAGACGCCGTCAATCAACAGTTCGAGAGTCAGCATTTTGTTGAGGATGGGAACGCACGGCAATGATGAGCTCGGCGACTTTCTGACTTCCGGAGTCTTCTTGCCTAGAGTCGTAAACTCGAAACGAGTGATCGTCTAGGCATGCAACTACTAAAACCCAGTGGTTGCCGCTGACGTGAGAAGGCGCGATGATGTAGCGGCAGCCGGCGAGGCGAGTCTGCGTAACAGTAGTTTGGGCATGAGCAGTGGACCAGAAAGAGTATGTCTGGGAGGAGACAAGGGGAGTACGTACGTCCCCCGCGTATAACGTTGACTCGTTCGCGATCGACCACATTGTCGGCAGAACGTACGCCACGGGGGCCCATTCGACCAAGTCTGCCGTCCAGCCGATCCAAAAGTTGATCGCAGCGAGGGCAGCGTTCATGTTGAGATCGTCGAGCCATTCATCCATCTGGTAAACCTGGCGCATGGTCGACGGCGAGATGCGATAAGGGCCGGATGAAGTAGTCATCGGAGTTAGATGTTGGCGTCCACGCGGTGACGCCGTGAGGCCGGGTGGGATGGTACCAGGTGCGAGAATGTCGTCGAATTGTTGTAAGAAGGCGTTCGTGACCGCCGTTCGCTGAGGTTGGGCTGTATTGTGGAAGCGGTCCCAGAAACTGCGACCTTCGGGATGAAAGTCGGCGTATCCAGCGACTACCTTGGCGAAAGGGTACTCTTCATAGTGGGCCACATCATCCTGCGAGAAGGTATGGGGAGTTAATGTTGGCGTGGCTTAACCAAACAACAACGGAATCTCACGACAGCTTGTTGAGTAGCCCACGCTTCTTGAACGGTCTACAGGGTCAGAACGGTAAGCAAATCGAAACAGCGGAACCCGTAACTGAAACAGGTGACAAGCTCACCTCAACGTGGACCTTAGTACCAGCTTCTACCGGTCGAACGGCCGGAGCCTGTTTCGGCGTAGGAGAGTCGACGCTTCGGTTGTCCGGCTGTGCGTTTGCTCGATCGGCGGCAGGTTTACTGTCAGAACAAGAGTAGTCAGTCACAGCTGGAAAGAATACGAGGCGTATGCGAGCGCATAAATGTGGCGCTCACCCTGGGCTTGTCTTGGCAGTGTGAAGCGCAGATGCTCTCGAGGTTGATCCTTCGTTTTGCGCTCTTCGGACAGAGTTGGGTACCCGTTCCGGCCCTGAATAGAGTGACGAGGACCCTCTCGCTAACGGTGTAGCAGCCGCATGCGAGGGGGCAGGCGGATCGGGACGCTGAGAGGGTGAGGCTTTCTGCGAGCGTCGGGCGGACGCGCTGTGAACGAACGCGGCAGAGGGAGAGACTTCAACATGGGCTTCACAGGACACGACCGGACAGGACCTTACGAAGCAGCGTCCCTCGCGGTTTCGGCGATGAGGTCGCTCGCTGCTTTTGCCCGGAGATGCTTTGCGATGGATAGCGCCTCCAAGTTGGTCTGGCCAGAGAGCGAATTGGCGCCCTTGTCTACCCGTTTTGGTCCGCTCTTCTGCGTGAATACGGTGGTGCGTTGGTTCTTGGTGGTAGGGCGACGTTTGAGGGCGTTGGCGTCGGAACCTCGAATAGTAGTCACTTTTTCGATGCCACGGTCAGCGCCCGCTGACGGCAACGAGGTCTTGACTGCAGCAGACACAATACGGGTTGTCAGTACATCAACCGGCACAGACCAAAACGAGGCCGGTGTGTCAGTAGCTGTACCTTTGGTGTTCGATCGAAAAGCCTGCATCGGCGCGGTCTTTTTAGGGCGACCTGTTGACGAACATACGACGACGACGACGACCGCACCATAGATGTCAGAAACCAAGAGCAGGAATGATATGAGAGCCTGATCAACACTACGTACCTTGGATGGACGGATGTGACAAGAAGTCCGCGTCTCCGCCCTGTGTCTCCTCCGCCAACGCCTCCTCCGCAGACTCGTTCTCGTCGTAAGACTCTGCCATAGTTTGCTCGCACTCCAAAGGTTGCGTCTCTTTCGCAACGGCCTTCGGTCCTTTAGCAGCTTTGCTCTTTGAGGGTACCGGAAGCGTGTCTGCATCATCGACGTCCGCCGAGCGGTAATCGTCGACGACGTCCGCATCTCCTTCGGCGTCGGCGGCCAAGGTCGAGCCGTCGATCCCCAGTCTAGTGTCGACCCACCGAGGGCGTTCGAAAGCCAGAGTAGTCAGAGTTCGCACAGTTCGATCCGTTAATTCTCGCCACGGCTCGGGCTCGCGAGGAGGCACGGTCGCCGCCCTCTTTCGGTCCCTAAAGTTACGCCCACTTATTGCTAGACGAGGGCGTTTCCGCGAACGAGGGAGAAGAATCAGAAGAATAATGTCAGCAACCGGTAAATCCAAGATTCGTATGGTCGGGGGCTCGGGGTCACGTACCGTTGTAGTCCTCATAGTCGCCGTTGAGGTCTTGAAAGTCAGCGGCCCACATGTGGGCGCATCTTTTTCCAGTCTGGGCGAAGGCGGTACAGGGACATTCGCCAACAGTGAGGTTGGCGAGGTACGAGTCTGCGGCACCGAGCCTACCATAACCGAACAGAGAGAGAAGGGTCAGTCAGACAAAGACTGCAAATTCTCGACTTTGCCGCGACGAGACAGAGCAACAAGGGCTATAGCGATGTGGGACTAAGGTAGAACTGACTTACGGTGTGACCCAGTAAGCTCGTTCGAAGTCGAGGTCGCGTTCAAAGTGGGCTGACTCCCAATATTCGGCGGCGAGGTCAAGGGACGTAAGGAGAGTTTCGTCGATGGTGTCGTTCGTGGAGGTAAAGTTTGCGAAATAAGGGAAGAGGGTGTCGATGATGATGAGAGGCAAGTGATCAATACTGGCGGTGAACGATCATCAATTTTCGCCTTTTGTGTAATTCGACATGGGAACAACGGTACGCACCGACGGTTGCAGGTTCCTCCGAGTAGCACGTCGTCGAAGAATCGGAAAAGTCGTTCCGTACGGTTGTTCTGGGCCCAGAAACCGTCGCGAGTCTGCCCGACGGGCATTCCGTGGTCGACCCATAGGTCTATGGCGGGATGGTACGGCGGGAAGGGAGTGGAGGCGAGGGGGAGTGTCAGCAACGCACACACAGAACACGCGTGGCGGGACAGCAGAAGACTCACCACGCCACTCTTCCGTGAACCAGTTTTCCTCGAAGTACGAAATGACCTTGTCGTACCAAAGCAACGACTCGTCTTCTTCGGCGTACACATCGCTGAGGTCGGAAATACGACTAGCAAACAAGGTCACGGCGGTTTTCCATTCCTCTTCAGAACGGTCTGCGAACGCGCTATCAGTCTCGGCGGTACCTTGTGCAGACCGGTACCGCTGAAGAGCCCGAAAGGCGTCCAAGATCTCCAGCTTCGCGAGACGAGTGATCTTGATGTCCTTCCTTTTCGAGCGATCGCCAGCCCCGGGAGCGTCGGCCGACCAGCGAAGAATTGCTTGGATTATGTGAAACTGACAAAGTCGGATGTTGACGTGCATCTCTCGGGCGGCTGCCCCTGCAATTGAAAGGGTCATTTGTGAGCCGAGTGCCGAGTTAATCAATGGCATATTGGGACATACAGGTCCGGATGGCGTTCAACTCTGAGCGGGACTTGTCTATCATGATGTGAGAAGGACGCCAGCCGTCTCGGTCAATGATAACTGCTTCGGCTAACAGGCGAGCCTGGTCGGCCTCATCGCGTCCAACAGGGTTCCCTAGCTTGTGCGCTGGAGAGGGAAAAGACGCCAATAAAGAGAAGAGAGACGGAAACAGAAACAAAGTTGACGGACGGGGGAGGGGAAGAGTATATGACAAGGGTAACACGCGAGTCAGCACGGGCAAGCGATTAAGAACAGTGGGCGAGGGTGTAGCTACCTTCGATGATGATCTCCGCGCGTTTCTCAATCGCGGTTGCCGACTTGGTTAAATACTGAGAGACGGTCTCAGCCGTGATGTCGCTAGAAATAGCGCAAGGACCTGTAGGGGCAGGCAGGTAGGTAGGGGTGCAGTTACAGTCAGCTCGAGACCCTTGAGAGCGACAGACACCCATTGGACCTGACCTCGAACTCACCAATGCGAACGTGACCGTCATCAGCCATGGAACACATGATAGTCATCGGGGCCCGGTTCTCGCACTTGTGCCGATGGGAAGAGTCGATACCGATTCCGTTGACTCGGGCCCAGCGGATAATGTCGTCGCAACAAGATGCCGAAGCCATCACTGCGAGAAGCGACTGGAGAGCCTTGGCGTTCTTGACTTTGGATGTCTTTGCGAAGTTCGTTGTCTTGACTGGGACGGCCTTAGGTAGAGGAGCAGCTGAAGAGTCGTCTTCGACAGCGGGAGGTTGAGACTCGGGAGGAGGGATATAGGGTTGAAAGCTGCGAGAGACCGAGGAGGAGTTAGAACACACCACCAATCAGAGTGACACCAGATACTTGGAAGGCAAGGCGGACTCACAACACAAAACCCCTGGCGTCCTCTCCTTTCATAGTTGATGGGTCGTAATGACGAGAGACGCTCAGGCTCTCCAACGCCACGAGAGGGTCTCCAATCATACCATTCCGAATGCTTCTTGCGCGAAATATGCCCTTGATGTCAATCGTCGTGATGCGTCGCCACAACGGCAACTCGAAAAGAGATGTCGATTCCCAGTTCCTGACAACGTCGAGCATATCTGTATTGCAAACCAAGACACAACCGAAGAAATTGACCGTCAGCGAGGAGGAAGATAGGTATCCAAGAGGGGACGTGGGTAGCCCAAAGCAGCGCCCGACCCCCAAAAAGAGAAATAATCCGACTCACGCTGCGCCACCGTTGAGACGGTTGTACCCAAACGCTCGCACTGATCCCGAGCGTATGCCCGGAGCATGCGTGAGGTCTCTAAGTGCTCTACTTCGACCTCACGTCCTTCGTGGTTCCCGCGCATGAGGATGACGGCATTC
Source organism: Phenoliferia sp. Uapishka_3 (assembly GCA_035521515.1). Classification (NCBI taxonomy): domain Eukaryota; kingdom Fungi; phylum Basidiomycota; class Microbotryomycetes; order Kriegeriales; family Kriegeriaceae; genus Phenoliferia; species Phenoliferia sp. Uapishka_3. The sequence continues at coordinate 5,330 of JASZXU010000634.1, read as the reverse complement.
TGGAGATTGTCGGCTCGAACTATGATCTGACAGAAAAGAAGGCCCGCGCCACACGCAGGTGGAGTGAGTACTAAGTCACACATACGTCGGAAAGACGAACTACGAGAGTCCTCACCTTAAGTTTCGTAGAACACTTGAGTTCCTCTCCTCGCGAAGTCTTGTCGATGTGCGTGTGGACTTTGCGACCGTTCACGTTCTTCCCAAGACAAAACTTCTGACAAGCTCGGTTGCAAGAGTAAAACACGCGAAAAACCTCCTTGACGCCGTGAGGATGAGATTTGGTGCCGTGGCTCTCAAAGTCCTTGATGACGTGTGACGGTACGAGAGGATTCCAGTGAAAGAGGGGGACGCGGATTGCGGGGTTACACATCTGGTCGCCAGACGGACCCAAATGCTTGGATACCACCGCCTTGGAGTGATAGTAGCTGTCTGCGCCGTAATCGAAACCCTACATGCACGCCAGGAAAGAAGCGGATACCGTCTGGTAAGCAATGGTCTACGGCGATTAAAAAAAAGCAGACTAGCGGCGAGGAACTTACGTGCTTGGCGAACCACATCGGAACCTCTCCTAACGGAATATCCGCCACCTCGACGAAAGGGCCTTTCCCCTGCTTACCTCGCTCAACAAGGGGGCGAGACGCGTCGAATATGAGCGGAGCGTCCTTCTTGTAGTGCGGAAGGGGGTAACGACGTCCGAGACTGATAGCGGCAGCGATAGCACCCTGCTCTCGCAGCGAAGTCTTCTTGATGGCGACGATCTTGGCAAAGCTGGAGTTGTTCGCGAAGTTTGCCGCCATTCCAGGGCGGAGGCCTGGGGTCTGCCTAAGCACAGAGTTGCGAGAGGCTTCTCTATACTCGGGCCTGACGGGATGCTTGGGTGCCGGAGGAGCGTCGGACAGCCCCATGGCTTCCAGGTCATCAATGGTAGTTGTCCCGACAGCGAGGCGACCTCCGATACGCTGGAACGTTCTCGCACTGAGACCGAAGAACGCCTGTTTCCCCGCTAAAGGTATGGCAAGTCTGAGTAACGACACCTATGATCGTGGAAGGCAGACCAGAAGCTACTCACGAGCATCTGCGCCCTCATCTGATGGACGGCCACCTGCCGGCTCAAGCGATACCGGGGCCTGTAACAGCGACGAGGAGGAGAGGTCAGAACAATACAGGACAACTAATAATGAGGGCCTACCGGTCTCCTTGTCCCAGGCATCCTCGTGAGGCGAGGACAACCTGGCTGAGCCTATAGTCGAATGTACGGTCGAGAAATAGACTCGCGATGGATGCAGACCACCGTTCCCAAGGAAACTCTTCTAAGTGATCAAAACTGCAAAGACAGTCGCCCCAGAAAATCTTTCAGTCCAGTTCACGCAGTGACGAAGCGACTCCCCCCCTCCCCCGCGCGAAAGTATGTAAAGGACACTTACCCTCCTGCGCGCTGCCACGCGAGACGCCCGCTTGTGCCTAGTTACCGACTTTACGATATTTGCAGCCTAAGCGAATAATGGTCAGTGACGTTCCAATAAGTTTTGATCGCGGTACCGCGACCAAAACGCCAGCCTATTTCTCTTCGAACCTCGTGTACACTGATGTCGCCTTTTCCTGGCAGACGCTACGAAAGACGATCTCATGAACAAGGTAGGGTGGAGTGGCGCTGAAGGCCGAATTCCCGAATCAGTACCAGGGCTAAGCAAGCGGGCACGTCGTCACTCACGTGGAAACCTTTCCTCCCACGCGATCAGCTCGATCGCATTGCACGGAGCCGGGAGAGGACCTGGTGTGTCGTACTCATCTATTTAGCTTGAATCGACAGGGCCGCATTCGAGGTAGATTTGTCGCATGGAGGAACGAAGGACGATTTTGAGGGTCCAAGAGCAAGCGTCCCAAGCTCGTCTTCAGGGGCAGGTCCTTTCTCTTCTAGATTAAACGACGCCGAGCTGACTTCTCTAACCCTCTTGTCCGACTCGTTGCCAAGCGAAGCTTATCACGCTCATAATCACACCCTCATGCCCTCGTTCCTAAACGCCCCGTACCGTCCTCGCTCGTACGTCAAATGGTTCGCCAGCGGACTGTACGTCCGAGGAGAAGATGAAGAACGCCCACCCGCCGCTGCCGTACGTTGAAGACTTTCAAGCATTCGAAGAAGTACTGAACTGGTGACATGCGGCTTTGATCCACAGACTGCCGCGCTGGAAGCCTTCGCGGTTTTCTTCGGCATGGGCAACGCCACTCACCTGATGTTCCAGCTGCAAGAGGGCGTAGGGCGTGGAGACATCGGATCGCAGAGGACTCACAGTCAGTGAGATCAGATGTTGGTCTGACTGAACTTCCGCTGACTGCATGGTCCTTTATCCCACCTTTTCGTACAGCGCGAGAATGGGACGCAATTGACGTCGCGACTTGCCTCGGACGCCACGACTTCCCTCGCCGGGGCAGCGTTTCGTACGGCACACCCCACGTCAACATAGTGAGCAAGCCAACCGCCTACTGTACGATCTGCGATGCAATATTGACGTCCACGGGGCAGGTGGCTGTGTTATGTTGTCTCGCCAGACTTTTCAGCGTCACGGACTGCCAGATGGAAGAATTCTTCTTCGACCATGCCGCCAACGAGTTTGATGACCGGCAATACTGGCTCATGACGCAGAGAGCTGACGCTTTGGGTGAGTCTTGCTCGAATAGCCCTCACCCATGTTTCCGAGAGTGCAATCTCCTGACGGACGAAGTCGTTCGAAATCGAAACAGGGCCATACTGGAGGCAACAGGGACACCTCGCCCAGCCACGGACCACTTGGGCTGAATTACATGGCGTAGATTCAAGCAGACACTTGTTATCTCCCACGCATCACTGGAATTAGAAACTAGAAACTTTGCGTGGGCGCCATGAGCAGCGAAGCAAACCTTGGTCGCGCAACTTCTACGCTCCCCCAGCACTGCTGAGTCCTTTTGAATTCAAGTATATTTGGTCGGCATTGGAGCTACACTACACCCACACCAACACCAACACCAACATCCTCTGTCCTATCAGGGCGATGGTCTCATGAAAATCTGGCAGACGTCCTTCGCCCCCCAACCCGCTTAGACCCATACCGCATGTATTTCTCCCAAACATCGGCTTCATTGCACGAGTAAGTATCCGACAACACACCATAAAAAGGGACCGAGGTACTGACCTATACTCGAATCGACAAGAACGATGTGGCGGTTTCGCTGGGCGTCCAACCGCAGGTCACGCTCTAGCGCATGCCCTGTCTCGCCGTAGAGCCGAGCCAGGGCGTTGAGGATGGCACTCTAATATCACAATACAAGTAAGCGCGGGCATAGGGAGCGGGTGTCGATTCACGGCGGAGCCCGCCGGAAATCGGGGACAGTGAGACTTGACTAACATGGTTCGCGAGATCGTCGCCATATAAAGGCGCGAGCATCACCGTATGCGGCTCGCCATTGACCTGAGGGAAATCGTGTTGCCATACCATGATTGCGATGTCACGGAGACCCCACCATCTAACTGGCCACCGCGTCGATGAGGCCAGTCAGCACAAGTCAAACACTGCCGCCCTCGAATGGAAGACTCACAATACACATCCTTGTACCCCATCACACCGGAGCATCTCCAACGGTTTAACAGGTTGATCAGGTCTGACCCACATCTCCCGTACAAGCGGGCGAACGCATCCAGCGCTTCCGCCTAGTCAAAGTCCTTCGAGTTAGCAAGAGTGCGCAAGGAACGCGACGCCTAACAAGAATACGTACGTACTCTTTGGGAGCTTCGTTTGGAGCTCCAGGCGGTCTCCAGTACTCTCCTTGGCCCCAGTCACGCTCCCATTTGTGGGGTAAGAACGGTGCAGTGACGTAGGGAGCCGTGATGTACAGAGGGTCACACACGAACGGTACTGGGTATTCCGAGGTAGCTGTTGGCATTATGTCGTATCTGCTTGTCGGCTATCTGCAGGAGAAGGTGTGAAGAAGGTGTCAGTGTCGGCGTCGGCATAGCGCCAAGCCAGCTCGGCAGCGTCGGTCGTCCCAATGAGCTGACATGACAGTTGCATCCGACTCACCTTGAGCAATAAATAGGGAGAAAAGGAACAGGCAAGCCATCCTTTGAGCCACAAGAGTCAAGTAGGTAAATGGGGTTGGCGACAAGTACCGATTGCCCGCTCAGGTCCGACTTCGAATACTTAACGGCACGCGCTCCCTCCCCGCAGGCTCGCGTGCTTCCACACGAATCGCAGACCCGCACTTGATCTCGTCAGACCACACTACATGCGTATTACTATCACTCTACCCCGTTCGGGGGCTCGGCGCTACGCGAACGTTTCCTGTTGAAAAGTCATTCCTGGTCGACTCCGTTCCTAAACACGATTCTCGACCAGCATGTTGACGTACCAAGACTACAAGGCTCGGTTTGACGCCACTCTCCCGGCGTTTATCTCTGCTCCGCACCATGCTCAGCGATGGCGCAACCAATGGGCCTCCGGGATCATCCAAGTCCACGGGCGAGCGCTCGCCCCTTGCATTGTGAGTACCTCTTTTTACTGACCACCACATTACGGGCAGCTTATCGAGTCATCGAATCGTGTTGTTCAGTCCCAAGTATTTGACCTGTTTGCGATGGTGTGGGGCGTCTCGCCAGAGGAACTACTCGTAGTCATCAACGACCAAGTCTCCATCGGCAATTTTGGTATCGAGGTTCCCCGCCCCAACAGTAAGTGAAGCCCTTCGTCAACTTACCTGCCATCCATTCATTTTCCTAATTCTGCCTCCTCCAGTTCGCAGATGGACGGCGCACGAGATCATCGTCATGATGGAGGCTCACGATTTCGAACCCAGAACCGGAATCACTCACGACCTCCCCGCAGACCTTGTAAGTTATTGAGAATGAAGAAACGTGACCTGACTCTATGTTTATACACAGATAACGGTCCTCAATGCCATGTGTCGTTTGTATTCTGCCAGCCCAGTCGAGATGATCAACTTCTTGACGGCGAAGTGCCGCCCCTTCGCCGGCGTCTCGCCATTTCACGAATCACCGCCTTTTGACGAAGAACGTTTGTCCTATTCATCTCATTATCCGTCGTTACGGCAATTGACTCAACCACATTCCCGCTTGACTCACAGGCGGTGGGGTCTGGCGAGTCCAGCTGCCTCCTTGTGAACACTGGGGCGACGTCAAGATTGGAGCCGTAGGACGCCGTATTAAGGTCACGGAGTGCTCGAACCGGGCTGGCCCTTTCCCGGTAGTCCTGCACACGACTTAACGTCAAAGAGAAGGTGATGGATCGAGCGAGGGCGCCGACAGACAGCGTAGCTTCAGAAGCACATGTATGCTAGTT
>JASZXU010000633.1:0-16724 GCA_035521515.1 Phenoliferia sp. Uapishka_3 | reverse complement strand
CCCCAGCTCCTCCAGCCGCCATGCGAGCCCTTCGCCAATCGTTCAAATTGCCAGCCCGGGACCGAATTAGCAAGTCTGGAAGCATGTGACGCGGTTAAAGTGAGCAGAAGAAATGTCGCGTGGTCGAAGGTCGACCGAATGGACGAGACCGAAGTTAAACGTTGAACTCAAATGAAAAGGTTGAAATCGTCGAGCGTTCCTAACCTTCAACCTATACCCAACTCCCCACATTCGACCGCTGCAGACTTCAGCAGCTCTGAATTCGGCCGGTAGCTGCCAGGATCTTGGAGGAAGTCCCAGTAAGCGCGATTGAAGCTGTCAGGCAGAAGGGCGAAGTCGGTGGGCGGGAAACAGAGGGCGAGCAGCGCGCACAAAAGAGCGGCCACCCACCGGAGTCGGTGAGCTACAGTAGAGGAAACAGGAAACAATGCGCGGAAATCATAACTGGACGTTCGGACGAGCAGGAGTGGGAGATGGTCCAGCTTGGTTAGACCTTTGGTCGGACGATAGGGCTCTCAGGAGCCCTTCCTCTGCATTTTCTTGACGGATTAGGTCAACTGAAAGACGTCCTTAGTGTGCAGCGGCACTCTGTGGCGAAGGAATCGGATTGTGGCGGTTGGCAGGGAGGAAACTTGAGAGACAACGTCGGGCGCGTCGTGGGTTCCGCTTGCTTTGGGCGTTATTACGGAGTGGGTTGTTGGGCTTATTGGGACAACTTGGAAGATTTGCCAGTTTGTAAAAAAGCTGTGGCTTACGAACCGAGAGAAGGGCTCACAGCAATACTCAGTCAACGAGCGAGACGTTTTTTGGCGTTCAAGTGTCTTTCTCGATTCTCAGCATGAAAGCTAACGTCTATGTTCCCAGAATAACCTTTCAATACTTCGAAGGGTCCCCTCCATCATCGCCTCCCTTATCCCTTGTACCCTGCAGTCGGACTGAAGTACGCTGTAGCGCCGCCATCAAGTTCCTCCCCTCCCCTTTTCAATTAGATGTAAAGCATAAAAGTATTAGTAAAGAGGTCTGCTCGTGTTTGTGACAGGTCGTTGGCTTTGTTTCGGGCGGTGAAGCCTGTGACGCCAGAGAAAGCCGTCGAGCTTCGCGATAGGACGTCGCCGTTCCGCTCTTTTCGTCGCCGCGAAGACACCAGTGCTTCTCAAGATTTCCACCAAGTTGCCTGAGTCCAAGATCTGATCACCAAATACTCAGTGCTTCGAGATCCCAACGCTTGGAAAATCCTCACGCTGCAATCTTACGAAATCCGTCGCCGCCTCACCGTCGCCACCATCCACGATGGGGGACTAGTTCAGTGGCAGAACGCTTGCTTTGCATGCATGAGGTCCCGGGTTCGATTCCCTGGTCCTCCATCGGGCATCTTTGTCAGCGATTCCCTCCTTTGACCCAGACCCTTTTTTGCCAGTAGACAGTAAAGGTTTTGAATTCGTGGCCGCGTCGGACTCTCGTCTCGCTTTTGCGGCTTGGAAATCACCGAGCACTGAGCCCTAGCTTTGAGATGACGGTAATTCAAAGTTATCACTATTTTCTTTGTTTTGATTTGACGTACAAGCTAGGGTGGAGAAGATGTGAAGCGAAGGTTGACCTGCCTGCGCGGCGAGGACACCGCTCAGTGTTTTCTAAAGAAAAAACACCTCTTTCGATTCCTGGTTGACGTATTTAGCTATTTCGGATACCTTATAACCTATCTTGCTCAGTGCTTGAAATTCGGTCCCGAAATACTCGACGTGGTCGCGGGCTTAGCGGCGGAGGTTTCCATTGTGCACCTTAGACTGCACGCAGCTCTGAAATCGCACTTTTCCCTCACTACACTACCAATGCTTCGAAGCATCAACCGCCTGCGATACCGACCTACATTACAGTACAGATCCATCTCGTCAACTTCTCCACCTTCGCCACTGCCGCGCGCCCAATCGTCAGCACTCTCCAACCAATCGACCGCATCTATCGGTCTCGGAGGGTCGGGGAGGAATGGCGGCTACTTGAGAGCGACTTCAGCGACTGGCAACGGTGCGGGTGGAATTGATTTGACTCAGCTGAGTCCTCGACAGGTGCGTCAGTCTTGTGCGAGTTGAAGAGGTCGCGCTGACAACCGACTGGTCGACGCAGCTTTCTGCGCATTTGGACGAGTTTGTCGTCGGTCAAGAACGAGCGAAGAAAGTTCTTGCCGTCGCGTACGTCCCCTGCTTTCCCCCAGTGCCCACTGCGCCGAGCTGACCCGACCCCGACCTTCACCTCCGCAGAGTGTACAACCATTACGCTCGACTAAAGCATCTTATCGCCTCCCGAACTCAGTCTTCACCACCAAATTTACCCACCCTCGCCGAAAGCACGGCTCAAGACCCGTACTTGTCATCATTCTCATCCCGAGCCCCACATGTCGCAAAAGTCCATCCTCGCGACCGCTCATCAGACCCTCATCCACCTCCAAAACCACCTGCGACTTCTCCTCCCACTTCATTCATAACTTTACAAGAAGCTGCTTCCACCGCCCCAGCTTTCGATTTCACCCCGAGTTATAAACCGCCGGAGAGCTTCACCGACTCGCTCACTTCGACTACGAAACGACGTCGAACGAGTTCTTCAACGACTCCAGCACTTCCATCAACTGCCTTGGAGCCAGATCCAACCATCTATGACTCTTCCTCCGCATCTCACCCTCCCTCTCGTCGTTCCCCCACTTCCCACTCTCGCAAACACTCTCCAATCCCACGCGGTCCCCTCAATCCGAATGAAGAGATCCTTTCCGACTTCGTTGGCCAAGTACCCGGATCAGTGTTCGTAGAAGAAGAGCCGATGAGGGAAAGCGATCCAGATGCGCTGGTGTACGAGAAGAGCAACGTACTGTTGTTGGGACCGACGGGGAGTGGCAAGAGTCTGTTGGCGAGAACTTTGGCGAGGACGCTGGATGTTCCTTTTGTTGGGGTGGAGGCTACGGGGATGACTATGGCGGGGTGTGAGCCTCTCGTTCTCTTTTTTCCTTCACGAGTTGAGGGACTCGGAGATGGAGGGCGCTGACAACTTCTTTCTTTCGCTGCAGACGTGGGGGTTCGTAATCTTCCTTTGAGCAAAGGAAGCGAGGAATTGAAGCTGAGAACCTTGGAAAAGTAGGAAGACGTCGAATCCTGCGTCCACCGACTACTTCAAGCCTCCGACTGGGACGCCGAACGAGCTTCGTCAGTCTCCCCTGCCTCCATATCTTCCGCCTTCCCTCTATTCCTGACCCTGTCCGTCTATGACGCAGGACTGGCATCATTTTCATCGACGAAGTCGACAAGCTCTCGCGCTCGTCTTCCGCTTCCTATTCCAAAGATGTCTCGGGTGAAGGCGTACAGCAGGCATTACTCAAGATCCTGGAGGGCACGATAGTGAGCGTGCCAGATAAGGAAGGAGTTGGGTCGAGTGGTGGAAGTGGTGGAAGTGGAAGGAGGCTGAAAGGAGCTCGTGAGTTTGATCGCTGTCGTATCCCTGTCGGACCAGGAGGTGTCGGAAAGCTGATTGCTTTCGCTGGGATGAAAAGCGAAAGAGGCTCATCTCGTGGACACCACCAACATTCTCTTCATCCTCTCCGGAGCTTTGTTCGTCCCTCACTCTTTTTCACTCTTCCTCCCGTCAAATCTTCCCTCCTTCCTGACGCTTTTCCTCTTCGCAGCGTCGGCCTAGAGAAAACCATCACCTCTCGCCTTACCAAGGGTTCGATTGGCTTCGGAGCATCTATCAAACCAGCACCGCTTTCTTCTCTCGCCACGAAAGGCTCTGGATTCTTTACCTCGACCAAAGCTGCTGAGGAATTGAGCCCGTTGGACCTGGTCGAGCCGAGCGATCTGGTGGCGTTTGGTTTCATTCCAGAGTGAGCTTTTCTTCACCCTCGTTTTGTTCTCCGGAAGATTGTGAGATATGGCTAGGAATCGGAGCTGATAAGTCGAGTATTCTGACAGATTCATCGGACGACTACCCGTCGTCGCAACTCTCAAAGCTCTCACAGAAGCGGACCTTCTGCGAGTTCTCACTGAGCCGAAGAATGCTTTAGTACGGCAGTACGAAGAGCTTTTCCGAACGTCTGGTGTCGAATGCCGGTGAGTAGCCCCTGTCTTCATTCGACCGACTTGATGACTCGAAGTACTGAATTGACATTTGCAGGTTCACAACGCCCGCTCTTCGAGAAGTGGCGAAACTGGCAGTAACGAAGGGCACTGGAGCAAGAGGATTGAGGAGGATTATGGAAAATGTGCTGTTGGAGAGCATGTTTATCGCTCCGTGAGTTTGTCTCCATCCGAGGGAGGCGGAGGGCAGTTGAACGTCGCTGACTCTCTCTGTATTCGCAGTGGCTCAGTAAGTCGTAATCTGGCTGTGGCGCTTTTCTCCTAACACCAGCTGGACAATTGCTCATCAATCTCTTCGCACTGTTCCAGAGCATCCGCTACGTTCTCATCGATCGAGAAGTCGTGCTCGGGCAGAAAGAGGCCAACTTCTATTCAAGAGGACAACAGGTACGTTCTTTATTTCCGAATACTGTCTCGAGCAATGACCTCATGTTTTTCTTGCAGCACATCTTCTTGAGCGACTTCGAGGCTGAAGAGGGCGTTGAAGCCGATGTCGCTGAAGAGGGAGCAGAGGACGTTGAGGGAGACGTCGTCGAGAAAAAGCGGGCGACGGGTTGATTTGGAGTATCGATGGACGATCAAAAGCTTGTTGTTTCATGTTTTCATTGCTATATGTTCGATTCTACAGTATATTTACGATCTTTGCACAAACTTCGTACATGGCCTGCCCTCCCACTAAACATTTCCACTCTTCTTTGCTTCTCCCAACGCAACTTTCTCGTCATCTTTCTGGATCTTTCCGAGCGTCTTCTCGAGAGTCCCAGTGAGTTTGTCGATAATGCTCGGTTTGTGCTGGTTCTCCGCTCCCACTGTAGATTCCTACGAAGGGTTGAAGATTTATTAGCGCGGGGCGACAAGTCAAAGTCAAGCGGAATGAGACTTACAGAAGAAGCCGAAGTTACGGTCGACAATCCGCCGTCGTGCGTATTATGAGGCGCCTTGAATCCACTAGTCACTTGCTCGCCTTGCGTGACGTCCGAGTTTTGACTCGCGTAACGCTGGGCGGGAGTCATGAGGTCCTCCGGGCTTTTGTGGGATTCGGTCGTTCCGCTCTGAATCGGGTCCTTCGAGAGGGACGAGGAGCCGTGGTGTGTTCCGTTGAGTTCTCCGTGTTGTAGAGGCTCTGCAACGCTGAGGACGGAGTCGGAGGTGTGTGGCATTGGTGGGCGAGGTCGGTCCGCCTCAGTCTATCGAAACAAGCTGATGATCAGAGAGCATATACGAGCTGTGGGGGGGTGACACAAGCTTACGGCGTGGGTAGAGTGCGAGGAATGCTCCCGACCGATGGGAGCGCCGTCTTCGAGGTGGTCGCCTTGCAACGAGGGAACGCTGAGGACCGAATCAGAGGAGTACGGCATTGGTGGTCTTGGACGATCCGCCTCGGTCTGCAAAGTTCATCATTTGTTTAGTTGTATGATTAGGTATGGCAGCATCAGCAAAGCTTACGGTGATTTTCCTTGGTGGCGCCGACGGGTTCAAGAGATGCTGAGCCTGCGACATGAAGAAAGTTTAACAAACTTCAATCAGGATCCAGAAGCTCCAACGAGGTACACGTACGGTATGAGCAGCATTCGGCTTCTCCCCAAACCTCTTCTCATCCGCGTCCTTCGCGCTGTACTCAGTCGAGTTCTTGTGCGAAGGCAACTCTGGTACGCGACCTGAAGTTCCATTTGCGCTATTCGCCACCGAGTCATGTACAGAAGTGATCTGAAAGCTTCCAGGCGTTTGGAGCTGGGGCCGGTCGGAAGCGAAATGGGTGGGAAGCGGTACGCCGTCGCTTTCGCGAGAGGCACGGAAGGAAGAGCTGGGGGAGGTCGAATTTTGGGAAGGAGCGTCGTGCAATTTCAATGACTGTAGGGGTAGCCATAGTAAGAGTTAAAGGCTGGAACGTACCACTTTAAATAAGGAAAACTCACCTCGGATGGGAGCTTTGCGTCTGGGCTCATGTGGGCGGGAGGTGGTAGAGTGCTGGGTCCGGAACTGGAAGCGCTGGTACCTACGAGCGATCTACATCAACTTTCGCCTTTTGATACGTTCACTAGTCGAAGAACTTACCGGTAGGAGTCGAAATTGCGTCACCGCGCTGCGTCGGTGGTCTCGCCAAGGCGTCCTGCGATGGAGACCAGGTCAGCAAGGAAGTCCTCGAGGAATACGCTCGCTGGAAAGCCCACCAGATCTGTTCCGTTCCCCAGGTCACCTCTCGCTCCTTCAGTCGCCCTTCCTCCCGAAGAAAGACGTCCTTCGACTTGCTGATCCTTGCCAGCCGCATTCTCAACACCACAGTTGCTCGGGACGATGTTGTTGTCGTGATTGATAAGATTGCTCATGTTGTTCGAGTTGAGATGTGTTGGTGTTGTTGTGGAGAGAGAAGAAAGGACCCCGCCTCAACTGATGAGGTCTCACAAAAGAGGAGCGCATGACGAACATCAGCGAGTCCGCAGGAAAGTGACGTCCATCATTGAGGTCCGTGCAGAACGAGCGTCGGCATCAATTCACCAAAATTCAAGTTACAAGATGCAAAACGATTCTTCCCTCTTCAAAAGAATGAAACGAGAACTTCAGTATGTACGTCCGAAATGCTTTTGAGGTAGATGGACGGTTGCACCTCCGGGTGGCCGGTAAATTTTGCAAAGCCAACGCGAAGCACGCTCGTTCCTTTCCTGCTCTGAATCTGGCAAAGCAATGAACGTATCCTAGCTTCTATCGTGATAGAAGTCGCTGTGGCTAGTTGAGCTTGAACTCAAACTTGTGTCGCGAAGAAGAACTTTGAAATTCAAGGGCGAACGGGCGCCGCCGCGCATCGTTGACGCCGTGCCGCCAATAAAAAATAAACCTATCTTCTCCTTGCGGGAGCTTTGGGGAATCAAGTGGATGGAGAACCAGGGAATCGAACCCGGGACCTCATGCATGCAAAGCAAGCGTTCTACCTCTGAACTAGTCCCCCAACGTTGGTGGTGGCGCTCGCAAGTGGCGCCTGATTCCGTAAGATTCCCCTGTATCATGCGCAGCTGGGCTATGGCAGAGACATGGAGAGCATTGTATTCATCCCTATGGATACCATACTCTGCTTCGATACTCTGCTTCGAAAGGCACCGATACAATGAATGCATCGACAGTGGAAACCACGGTGCGAAGTCGGGCGAGAACTTCTGCGACTCCCACACGTGCAGCCAATCCATCCTATTCCCGAGCGAGATGGTGAAAACATAATCGGTTTTGAGGCTGAGGAGCAACCTTGAACTCAAACGTGTCTTCAAACTCTTCTTAGAATTAGAAAAGATTCACACATCAGCACTCAACCTTATGTCTCCTTACCTTCAAGTGAGGAGTCGCTTGACTTGAGAGCTGACCAGTCGCATCTTTAGTCATGGGGATCACAGGATCTGCTGATTGAGGCGGCGACGGACAATCACGGCTCTCACACCTTCCTTCTGCGACGTCGCCTCAGACATACGAAGTCGACGCTCATCCTGCTTGAATGTACGGTGATCGGAGCCGAATGAGCAAATACGCCATACATCGAACTTTCTGGTGAGACGGAGAAGTCCTCTGTCACACCGGCGGAATGTGAAGGCACGGACTTCGGGGGCGCGACGTAGGGATGGCGCAAGTTGAGCGCTGAGGCCCACAGTATCCTTTTATACTTAATGTTCAAGTCAGATGAGGCCTGTCGTCTCCTGTAGTAAGAGGCTGAGCAGTGCAATGTGGATACATCTCTGCTTTGTGGGAAACGGAGCTTCGCATAATTTGACAAGTGCAGAGTGGCAGAGCGCCGCCATACAAAGATGTCGAATTTATTCTTACCATGCAGGCCTGATAGATGACGAGAAGTCTTGTCAGCGCTGCTGCAAGTATAACTAAGAAGACTCAGCCGTACCCTCCTCCTCCTCCTGCCAGAACGAGAAATGAGAAGAATGGCTGAGCGTTAGCGAACCGGTTTCGGACAGCAGGAAAAAGTTCGCACCATGTCCCCCCGGCGCTCCTCCAAAGCCTCCTCCATGCCCTCCTCCATGTCCTCCACCTTGTCCACCTATTGAGCGCAAGTCAGGGCTCGATCAGCGTTATTCTCTCCGTGCTCACGGCGATGAAGGGAAACTAACCTGGACCGCCTCCCCAACCGCCTCCTCCTTTCGCGCGATCGAGTTCATCAGTATGTCTAGGAAGGAGCAGCTGTAAATCCAAAGGACTAACCTCCCATTCCGCCTAAACAAATCAAGAGAATTGTTTGTTGTCAGCGTGCTGGTCAGGAATCAAGGAAAAATAGAGGCATACCTGGGCCTTTTGAGGGGAGTGATGAGCTTCAGCAGAACTCCCGAGTCATAAGTAGATCGACTTACCACCTGGGCCTTGAAGCAAGAAAGAAGCAAGAGTCAGCGTGGTGGAAACGTTTGCACAGACCAATTTGGTATAATTACCTCCCATACCTCCCATGCCTCCCATTGGCGGACCTATTGACGGGAAGCGAGGATAGCTGTGATAAGCTTCTGCACTTATACACGTAACGAGATGAGCCACCAACCTCCCATCCCACCGCCGCCCATTCCACCTTGGAAAGAAATGGTTTAGCGTCAGGCGAATAACGCTTGCAAGACAAGAATCCTACCTGGCCCTTGCAGTCATAAAAATGAAGAATCAGCACTGCATTCGAAACTTGATGGATAAAGGTAAAATTACCGCCGTGACCTTAAAGAGAGGTAAAAGGAAAAAGCAAGAGTCAACCCGGAAAATTGACGTTAGCTGAAAGACTTTCTAGATAATGTAGACGCAAGTGTTCTTACCACCCATTCCACCCATTGGAGGACCTTGCCAACCAAAATATCAGTCTTCTTTGATGCCATTTGAAATTATAAAGATAGAAGATTACCTCCCATTCCTCCGCCAGGTGGCCCTTCGAGGGAACAAGAGTTTAGTCAATTACGTTCATCAAGCGTAGGAGTCTCGTATGCTCACCATTGTAATATTGACCTCCTTCGTGTCCGTTTCCGTGCTGATTTCCGTGCTGGGAGCCTCCATAATTCCCCTGCTGGTTATATCCTTGCGATTGCTGGTGGTTGTATTGCTGCTGAGGCGGTCGGTAGCCTTCGCTCGTCCAAATTGATCAGCTTCCCATCTGCTTCCTCGCTGCCCTTCTTTCACTGAAATCGAGATAGAAACGTGACGCACCCTGCTGCTGACCATACCCACCCGAACTTGAGCTCGAGCTCTTTCCGCCCAATACCCCGCTCAGGATGCTACCGAGACCTCCGGAACCACCGCCACTCGTTTTCCCGCCCAAAAGACTGCTAAGGCCTCCTGAGCCTCCGCTATGGCTTGATCCGCCACCCATTTTTGCTCCGATGAGGTCGCTGATGATACCTCGGTCTCCGCCTGCAGCGATTGGCGCTTCTTGAGAGCTGTAGGACTGGCCTGGGTGCTCCCAGACTGCTTGAGGGTTTGTGTCGTGCGTGTTTCTAGTAATTGGGTAAGTCTTACTCCGTTCTGAGCTGTGCTGAGCTTGAAATTTAGCCAACGCACACATAGAAAGGACGTCCTGACGCCGAGTCGTACTGCTCGATCCATCCTGCTGGTAATTGAGCGTTTGTTTGTTGATCGTAGCTCATCTTATAGGTTGCAAAGGCGTTGGATAAAGGAAAGAGTGCGACCGAATGAGCTCGGCTTGTGGCTGAAGAGGAGCGCGGCCCTTGGCGAAGTGCTGCGAAGGAGCGGTAACGCCACTGCGGTGTTTTGGATTTCGTCGCTCGTCGAGCAACCGTCGAGTCGGGTCGTCTTCAAGCTTTATCTACTGTAAAGCCATCTGCGAGCTACAGAAATCGCAAAATCTAACGAAGCACAACATACCCGACCTCGCGGAACTCATAATCTGTTAAGAACTCAACCGGAAATTTTGCATGTCTTCAGCTCAAAGCCCTTCCAAATCGGCACAAAAGAAACTCAGAAAGCACAATCAGTCCGTAAAGTGTCTCTAGACTTACAAACGTCTCGTTCGACACTCAAAAGCTCCCTACTCGCTACTTGAGCCGCTCACTTTCCATCCTCCTGCCGACGGTTCAAGTCAACTCGCCATTCGCGGCACTCGCATTGGCGACATCATCTACCGATCCCATACAGCTAATTCAATAGCTGGACCCCTCTACGGCATCGATCTCTTCAAAGATCGCTTTCCACCAGCCTCTCCAGCATTGGGTCCGACTCCAATACATTTGAGCGCCGACAGCTAAGAGAGCGTACATTCCTCTGCTGAGATTGGGTGGAGTCAAAGGAAGATCGTGAGATGATCGATTCCCGCTGATCATTCCTCTGCAATGAACGTTTAGCGCCCTGGTGAAGTGAGAGACCTAGAAACACGGAGGATCTTCGAAAGATAGAGGAAAGGAAAAGATTTGTTGTCGAGTGGAAATCTCCTTCACGTGAATCGTATCCTGATCGAATCACTCCTCACGCTACCTTGGTCCCACACGTCGGACTCGCACTTTCAAGGCTCATTTTCCGCGACTCGAGACTCCTTAGCACCGAGCGCCTTCGAACTGTCCACTCGTCTTGGGCGCTGCGACGGCTCCAATGGAACGTTCATCTTCAAATCTGTCCTTTCTCAGTCAAGATCGGGCAGCGAGCGACCTCAAGATGCTTTTTTCTTCAGCGCTTGCTTTGCAGATCGAGTTTGACGCTGCCTCGGAGTAGTAGGAGTCAGGTCGAGCGTGCGAGACTAAATGCGATATACGGGGTTCACGATGAGTCAAGACTGAATCTGATTAGCTGGGTGATTAGAGTTTAAAAAGAAGAGAGGTTTCAGTGCCCACGGAGGAATAGGCAAGTCACTCACTAGCACTTTCAAAGTTTCGAGGCTGATTTGACACGAGTCAATGAAGAAGGGCGACGTCACGAGTTCTTTATGATAACGCTTTCGCATCACCTGTTGATCAAATCATCCCATGCTGGAGGGTTCAGCAATCGACTCCGCTAATGGTAATATCGCAAAAAGACTTGGCTGACGATTTCGAAGCCCGTCGCCGGCAGTCGCACGGAAGAAGCAATGGGGGACAAATATGATGCGACTTCCAGAGCTTTCCACCAAGCCTTACTTTCCCAGAGATCCATCAAATCCAATTTTCCAGAAACTGTCCCCGAGTACGCCGATCCTGGTGCCCACCTTGTTGTACTTGCGCTGCTCGGCCCAAGTCTGCGTCAGGACGGAAGTTGTCGCATTGCTTTGTGGTCTCGCTCTTCTATCCTCTGGGTTTTCATTGAGGAAGCGATGGCGATTGTTTGTGTGGGGCGAAATAAGTTGGTGAGGCAAGTTATCAAAAGAACAGTCAGCGCTCCGAGTCCCTACGCGCTTCAAAGCCTCACTCGGGTGCCTCCATCGCTTACTCACTTCTTTCAGAATCTCTACCACTCTCTGAAGCTTCCTTCTCTCGAAAGGTATATCCTGAGCTTGAAACTTCTCCTTGACTGGCACCCCTTCAGACCAAACGCACTGTCAAGCAAGGTCATCAGACCAAGCGAGCGTCAGCGAAAGAAGGGAGAGAACAAGTAAAAAAGCGCACTTCCACTGAATACAGCGCACAAGTGTCACAAGGAACAGCTCTCGAGCATTTCAGCTCTGTAAAGCGAGGGGAAGAGGTCGTATACATGAAACCGTCAGGTCCGCGAAGTTCGGTCGCCCGTCCCAGCTCTTTGGAATCAGCGAGATTAGCTTTGCTCACTTTTCTTCCGACAATGCTCGCAAGAAACAACCTTTCTGTCCCTCCCTGTTCTCTGCACACTTGAGACGGCTGGAATCAAGTCCGCTGAGCTGCCCTTCGCGCCAACTTGAAGCTTCGTCGCGCTGGATCCACTCGTTGTTGCTCGAGCAGGATTCAAGTCCATCCCCATGTAATCGGGATCATGCGGCGAGTGTGACTGATACGATGACGATTGATTGTTGCTTGACTTTGAATATGAGGTGAAGGATGGCGCCGCAGATGTCAGTGAAGAGTCGCAGTTGGTGGCACCGGCGGCGTGCGGGTATGGTGTGAGAAGTGTAGACGGCGATATACGTGAGGCTAGGTGAGGAGGGTAGATTGACGGACCTGAGGATAAGGTAGCAGGCGGTTGAAAGATGATTAGGTCAGCTCCGCGGACTTTGAGATGTAGAGGGTTCCTCCTATCAAGCCTCGCTTATCTCCAGAAAGAAGAGAGAAGATGTAAGCTCACTATTCAGGATATCATTGTCACGCGAATGCTTTCGGTGGACCCTTGCCATAAAGTCAGAAGCTGGGGGTACGCGCTTGACACCGTCCTTTGGAACGGGACCCTTCTCGCCCAGTTCGTATGCGGCTGGCTCGAGATCGAATGGCGAGTAATACCACGAAGGCTTGATCTCATTGGAGGTCGAGTTTGGGGCTGCCGAGTGAAGGTTGCCGTTGGATGAAGCGTGCCGCGAGACAGGATGTGAGATTGGGGGTGGAAGCTTCCGAGGGTCTGGCAGGTATGAAGGAGGAAAGAATGGATCCGAAGACATGAGCGAGAGTTGGGCAAGGAGGAAGAGAGAAAGGAAGTAAAGATTCTCAGTCCGCGGAGGTAGAACTCGAGTCGTTATTGAGTTTGATTTGACGCGAGTCGATGACGATGTGGGCGTGGACGACTTGCTTCTTCCCTCAACTCTCCCCAACTTCTTCATCAACCTCAACCCAGAACAAATACTCTTACAAGATGGTAAGTCCTCTTAATGCCCTTCCACCACTCACTTCTTTCTGACTCGGACTCGTCTGTCAGTCGACTCCCACTGCCACCCACTCAGTTACCGTCACCGGACTCGCCACTACAACAACTCACCCAACTCTCGAACACTTTTTCTCGTGAGTCAATCCCCCTCCTCCTCACCATTCGTCTTTGCACCTGGAATGAGCTCAAACCCTCTCTTCCCGCGCGCAGCTTCTGTGGAAAGATCGCCAGCATCGCTCAAGAGGGAGACACCGCAAAGGTCTCTTTCGTAAAGGTACGCGAGCGTGTGGGACTTGGTTGGGATGGTGTCGGAGCGCGCACTGCAGAACGGATGAAGGTGGAGGGGCTGATGACGCGGGACCTAAAACTGCGGGGAGAGGGTGAGCGTGGCGGCGTGCAGAAAGGCGAGCACGAGGACAGCGAGCTCCTCGCGTGTGGGAAGCATTTGTTGGCGAGACAATCCTGTTGATGAGGTGGTTCTGCGGCAGCTGGGGCGCGGTACGCGAAGGAACGGTCTTCAGCCGCGTTTCCTTTTGTCGAACAACGGAAGGAGACGCCGCTGGAGGTCTAACCTCCTCGTATATCACCCGTTTGTGAGCTGAAGGACGATGTAGCTCAGAGTCGGCTCAATGGATGGGCGGCAGCGAGTTCGTTCTTGTGGTCGCCAGCGGAAACGCAACTCGAATGAAGCGTCTCGCTGGAACAGCAGTTGACCTGAACGCTCGTTGTGAGAAAAGTGAATCTGGCTGCCCCTACTTGCCACCGGCGGAAGCGGGTGTGTCAATGTGTACCGAGATGGTCACGCGAGGTTCGAATGGCGCGCGCTGTCGCCGCGTTCACAGAGTCGACTCTTGGAGTGGAAGGGAAATGCGCAGACGAGCAGCCACAGGTGCAGGGATATAAGGCGCGTATGAGTTGGCAAATTCAATGGAGGTGCGATTTTCGGGCCGCACGACGAGTCGGAAAGCTTAAGCTTCGCAGGCAGGCTGCCGGTGACGGTCTAAGAGCTAGCGCAGACTCAACATCCAGCGATATCTTTTTCCTTTTCCCTTCATATCGAGGCTCTTCTCATGCTCTCAATCTCTCACCCCTTCCAATTTGCCAATGCTAACACCCTCCTTTCCCTCTCCAGGAATCCGCCGCCAAGACGGCGCTCATGCTTAACGGCGGCACCCTCGAAGGCAATGTCATCACCGTCACCTCAGACGACACCGAAGCTCCTTCCCTCGCCAACGTCAAGCCTGTTGACTCAAACGCCCCGACTCATGCTGAGACTGAGGGACACGATGTTGATCAAGAGGGTGCGCTTTCATTTTTTACTTTCTCGGAGGGACGGAGGGAGTACGAGGGGACTGCGAGCTGATGAGTGATAATATGTGTGCAGACAAGCCGAGGTCTGCGGTAGCTGCTGAGTATATCGCTCACGGCTACTTGCTCTCCGACACTGCTATTGAGAAGGCCATCGCTGCTGATAAACGTTCGTCCTCATTTCTTTTCCCCCTAGCTTGTAGTAAATCGCTCACATTCACGCATCTTTCGCACAGAATACGGCATCTCCTCCAGATTCCTCTCATTCTTCACTCCTCTCGCCGCCAAGGTCCAGGGCGTCGCTCAGCCTCATGTCGAGCGTGCGGCGACCAAGTTGCACGAGATCGATGACAAGCAAGGACTTACACTCAAGGCTAGTGCTGGTGAGCTTTTCTCCTCTGGGAAGGTTGACGTTGGGTGTCCTGACGATTGCTGATTTGGATGTGATTCTCAGCCGCCATCATCGGTGCGAAGTACTACAACGCGGCCCTCGCCAGTCCTTTCGGCTCGAAAGTGCACGCTTTCTACACCTCTACCCAGAAGCAAGGTAAGCTCCAGTCTTCCTACTGTCCACGCTCTCAACATCTAATTTGGATTTACTTTTCAGTGCTCGACGTCCACGAGGTAAATTCTTCAGTCTCCCAACTTTGCCACCTGAGACTGATCAAACGCCGTTCCTTCCGTTCCGCAGGAAGCTCTTCGAATCAAGGAGCAGAAGAAGGCCAACTCGCCCACCTCACCAACCACCGCGGAAGCTCCCGTACCAGGCGCTGGACTCGCTACCGACACCGAGAAGCCAGCGCAGACTACCGCAGCTCCTATCGTTCAATCGGATGACAGGTAGATAGTGGTAGAATGTATGGATGGAACGGAGCGGGGAGGTAGTACGTTGGTCTTTTATGGAAGTGGTGGCGGAATCAAGTCTCTTTTTAGTGCATGTTGTGATGGCTCGACGCTCAAGCGGAATGCTGCCATTGAATAAGTCGGTCTCCTCCAGAGTCGGCAGCACGAGATGCTCAGAAATAATTAAGCGCCCGAACTCGTTGCATAAATTATGCGAGGGAAGCGAGGGAACGCGAGAGCCAGCACAATCCGGAGAGGTACAGACAGCAGGGTAGGGAGGGAGCTGGGCAATCGGGGGAATTGAAAATGCAAGAAGGGTAGATACAGGGCACAAAAAGTCGAACTTTTCTAACGACTTGATCTCGTGTCGAGAGTCAACCACTCGCCTTTTGTACTTCCTAGCCACCTCGCGCAACCTTGCGCCAAACCTCTCTCCGTTGAAATTTTTTTACATCACAACCCGGAACAGGTTGGTGTTCTGATGTTGACTTCTTGTCCAGTTGCTTAAAACCTTGGTCCCAAGCTTAAAGCTGTCTGTGAGTTTCTTGAGTATGTACCAGCTGCAGTGTCAAACAACACTTTCCTTTGTGCGCACGGATTGGCGGGAAAATGCTCTTTCATGCCCTGCATCACTTACGAGCTTATGGCTAGAGTCTGATCCATTTGGTTTATCGACAGAACATAAAAAAAAAACTCCCCATTCCAGTAGGAAAGAGGAATTGGAAAGGACTGCAACAATACTCTCCAGTCCGATGGGAAGCCGCCGTCCCGTCCGAAAAAAAAAACATCCTGAATCTTTTCTTGACCAGATTGAAGGTGTTCAAGGTCGTACCCGGGTTCGAACCGGGGTTACAGGTATGTGCGGGCTGTCAGAAGACGCTCTTCAGAAACCTGGGTCCTGGACCGCTAGACTATACAACCGGTTGCTAATATCAGACAGCGGTCCATTCACCGATGGCTTTCATTGCTCTAATCTGATCGTGAGGTGCGGCCAATGGATGCTTTAATTTGGAGCTGAAGTCCGGGGCTTGAAGGAACGGAAGAATAGGGGTTGGATGCCCACAATTTATTCCTCCTACTTCACCCTTGGCCAGACTATGTTTGGACTTGCATAGTGCGCTCAATTCTTGTCCAATTTGCTTTGTTAAAGCTTCCCCGAGCCGGAGTCACTTCAGGGAGCTCTGGCGGCGCTTGTCTGCGGTGGCGAGCGCGCGCACACTGTCCAAGTGAAATCTGCACCTCCCTCCGCATCTTCCCCATCCTTCTTGCTCCTCTGCCACTCAAAGATGCTGAGGCTGAATAGGGTTGTACAGCCTGTTTTCCCTGGTAGGTCATGAGCCCAGTCTGAAACCGTGTGCCTCATTACCTCACATTGTCTAACCCTCCCCCTTGGACTTGAGTCCTCTCGACTGACCATCTATTATTTCACACCGACCCTTTCAGGCTCAGCCTTCGCACACTTGAATGTCCACCCATGTTTGCCATTTTTTCATTTCTCAGGAAAATCTCCCCTTCTCACTGGCATCAACGACTACACGAGCCCTAGGCATCCAGCCTATATCTAGAACTCGGAAGCACCTTCCGGTTGCCGGCAATTGTCGGCGGCCAGTTTTGCCCATCTCCTCCTCTCTAGAGCAAGCCTACAATCTATAACTCGCTCTCCAATCTATAACCTCTTCCATCACAACAACAACAACCCGCAGCAGCTCCATCCCACCGATGCGCTTGCCCTCGCCTTTCCCCCCATCCTTTCCC
>JASZXU010000632.1:0-16739 GCA_035521515.1 Phenoliferia sp. Uapishka_3 | reverse complement strand
CTCCCCGCTCCACCAGCTTCAACAACCGATATCCTCCCACCCGGCCATTCCTATCCCTCACTTCTACCCGGCCTCCCTTCCTCATCTCAACGCAACTCCATTTCTTCCCCCTCTCAAATCTTTTCTCCGTCTCTCGATTTCGGAGCTTCAGCATTCGCTTTACGAGAATTATCGAGTAATAATGGTGATAATGCGGTTCCTAGTGGACCTTATTCGAGGTTACCGAAAGGAAGGACTGGATTGAATCCAACAACGATGGATCATTTGAGGAGTATGTTGAGACAATGTTTGGTACGGAGCGGTGTACCGAGGATCGAGGAATGGGAACCGGAGATTCTCAAACTACTTCTCTGTGTCGCTAAATATCCCACACCGAATATTCGTTCCGGGGATTCTATCGACATTAGGAAATACGTTCATGTGAAGAAAATACCAGGAGGAGCACCGAGGGATAGCGAATATGTTGATGGAGTCGTTTTTACGAAAAACGTTCTCCATAAAGGAATGGCGAGACAATTACAAAATCCGAGGATTATGTTGTTCTCGTTTCCTTTGGAGTATCAACGAGTAGAAGGACAATTAATGTCCTTGGAACCGATCATCAAGCAAGAATCGGAATACCTACGAAATTTGGTAGCGAGAATAGTCGCACAAAGACCTCATGTCGTTCTCGTCGAACGAAACGTTTCTCGACTCGCTCTCGAATATTTAAAGGACGCCAATATAGCGGTCGCGAGGAATGTAAAGAGGGAAATCATCAATGCCGTAGCGAGGGTTACTCAAGCCGATGTGGTTAGTTCGATGGATAAATTAGCGCTCGAACCGAGGTTGGGAAGATGTGGGACGTTTCGAGTGCAAACTTTTGTGCATGGGATGATTCCGGGCAGGAGGAAGACGTTTATGAGGTTTGAAGGATGTCATCAGGAATTGGGGTGTACGATTATTTTGAGGGGAGGACGGTTGGAGGTGTTGAAGAAAGTGAAGAGAGTAGTCGAGATGATGGTGTTGGTGGTTTATTCCGCTAAGTTGGAGGGAGCTCTACTCGCCGATGAAAGAGTGATACCGACTACGACGAATTCGACGATTGGGAGGAACAACAACAACTCGAGGAAACACGAACATGATCTTTCGGAAAACTTGGCGCCCGAATTGTTTTTGAACAACCTTCAAGCGCAAGATCGAGTGAGGATCTCGTCGGATATTCAAAGAGCTTTGGATCCGTACTTGGGAACGAAATTGAGTGCGAGTCCGTGGGTTAGGTTTGAACCACCTTATCAATTGGCGAGAATGAGTGAGGAGGATAAGAAAGTTACGGATATGAGGAAGATTAGGGAGTTTGAGGAGACGGAAATGATTATTTTGGAGGAGGAGGTGGGGAAGAAAGCGAAGGAGGATCAAGAGATGTTGGGAGTGGGAATGGGAGCGGGAGCGCTGGGACGAGGAGAGCCAGGGGGAGGAGATTCGACGCCAAGTTTGAGTAGTACAGGAGGAGGAGGAATAGGGTGGGAGAGGAGCTCTTCGGTCGCGACTTCCTTTTCGACCTTTTCGGATGCGGGAAGTTTGAGGGAACCGCCATTCGGAGCGAGGGAGTACATCGACCCTTTGAAAGTACTCAAGACAGTCGAGGAGCTCGCCAAATCGACTAAATTCCGAGAAGCAGAAGAAGTTCACGCCGAACAACTCGCTCTTTGGGACGCCTACATTACCCAATCCCGAGATTCTTTCGACCCAGCCGACCATCAAAAACTCTACGTACTCGAAACGCTCGCTTGTACTCAAACTTCGGATCGACTTTGTGGACCGCCTACTGTTCGAGCTATTACTTTTTATGGCGAGAATGATATTTCGATTGGACAATACGTCGAGGCTACGGCGAGGGACGCTGGGAAAGCTTGCGTTGCTGTTGGTTGCGGGAGACCAATGCTGGTTCATTATGGGACATGGGTTCATGGTCATTATCGCGTTTCTATCATTCCCGAGGTTCACCCTATCGAACTTCAAAATTCGGCACTCGAAGGTCAAATCGTGCTGTGGAGTTATTGCAAAAAGTGCAAGCTTGGTTCGAACCAGACGGCGATGAGCGAGGAGACGTATAGACTCAGCTTTGGGAAATACCTCGAACTGTGCTTCTATCCGAAGGATTTGATAAGAGGGGATATGGCGTGTTGGCATAATGGTCATGTTGATCATGTTCGCTACATGAGTTTTAGGGGGATAACGAGTCAAGTTTCAGTCGAGGAAGTCGATCTGTTGAACATCGCCGCTCCGCCATTGGGATTGAGGACGAAACCGGAAAAGCAACTTCAATTGAGGAACGACGAGTATATAACCGTGTTGGAGAAGAGCGAAAGGTTTTGGAACTCGATCGCTCATCGCATCGCGTCGTTCAATTACGACCTCGTTGCTGCCGACCGACTGGACGAATCTCGATTGGCGATGGAGGAATTGGCTGGAAGATGTGATGTGGATAGGAGAGCGATTTTGAGACAGCTGGAGAGGACTTATGAGGAGGCGACAAATGGTACGGAGATGGTCGCGGTCAGGAGAGCTTTGCAGAATAAGGCGGTCGAGTGGGAAGGAGAGTTTGCGGCGTTTGAGCAGAGGATCATACCGAGTGAGAAGGATGTGAGGAGGTTGACGACGGTTCAGCTCAAGAGGCTTTTTTCGGATGGTGTGCCGTTGAGTCCGGAGAGGAGGGCGACGAGTTCTTCGTTGGCGCCTTCGATTGAGTTGGATGAGAAGGACGCGGGTAGCATAGACCTGGCTTTTGCTTCTTTCAGGAGTGAAGGGGAGGAATCTTCGGTTGGGACGAGTACGCAGGCTCCTTCGATCGCTTCCTCGACTACCGGCACCGACACAGGAACTCACTCCTCTGCATCTTCCATCATCATTCATCATCCCGAATCGAACCCAACTACACCTTCTATCAACATCCCCATCGCAGACCCCATGAACACTTCTCATCAACATTCTGCCCACCAATCTTCCGGAAACGAAAGCGACTCGACTGTCTGCGCTGTCCCCACCGCTCGAATTTCGGTATCGCCCTTCTCCACTCGAAGACGTCGAAATCTCGAAACGAGCGCAGGAGAGAGCGAGCACGAAGAGGTCGCACCTGTCCGTCGAAGGACCGCTCCGACGGGAGTCGCGAGTCTTGTCAACTTTTTCTCTTCGGCGGCGGATGCAGGAGCTGGAACTGGAACCGCTCTCACTCGTGAGAAGACTTTGACACCTACTCGTCCTTCGTTAAGAAGAGGAGCGACCGACAAACCGAAGAGCACTAAAGGTCGTCTCGCCCCGGATATGTTTTCGGATGGCGATAGTAGCTATGCTAAGAACGTTGGTGTGTCGCATCTCTCCAATCGAGCTTTTGCGGAAAAGCCGAGTCGGATACCAAAGACGATCAATAAGGTGCATTCATGTTTTGTGAATTTTTTTTCGGACTGTAAGCTAACAAAGAGCCTTGTTGCAGGTGCCGTCTCTCGCAAAAGTTTTTGAGCCCTTGCCACTACCCGCCACTTCGGAGCCCATGCGAAAAGCTTGGTCCAACTCAGCTGCTGCTGGATCTGGATCTCGGTTCCTCTCCACTTCTCCCGCCAACTCTCGCCCTCAGTCGAGATCAAAGTCGAGGTCGGGATCGAGGTCAGGAAGGTCAACTCCTGCGGGCCAGCACGAATCTCTCGACGCTTCCGTGGCTACCCTTCGTCCTCCTGCCAAATCGTCTACCTCGTCGAAATTGATCAAGACTAGAGGTCGGGAGACTGGTGATGCAGGTAGCGATACGAAAAGCGGGTCGTCGAAGGGCAAGTCTCGCTCGAGCGTGCGGGAGCTGGGTATCTCGAGACCGACTACAAGCTCTGCAAACAAGGCAGCTCATGGAACTCGTCGAGGTTCGGCATCTAGCTCAGGCCAGCACCGCGTTTTGACTATCGCGAATCACTTCAACAAGGTCACGAAAGAGGCAGAGCGAGAACGACAACGCAAGCTCGTCGCGTACCGTGGAAAGCGAGCTCGGCCAGTCGCTGTCGCTCATTCGACTGTCGAAGTCTTTGATAATGTCAAAGATGCGATCAAAGAAGACTCGGATGATGATGAGAGTCACTCGAGTGACGGGGCAGACGATGAGTACGACGACGATGCGGAGCAGCCAGACGTCGATGAAGACAGCAAGCCGGATCCGTCTCAGCACCACCCCAAGGAAGTTTCGGCAGTCTCGACACAGGAAAGCTTCGTATACGACACGCCATTGGAATCGGCGATGCATCACCCTTCCGCCCTCGCCCCAGACGACTCTTACAGCTCGAAGCCGCCTGAGCCTCTCGCAGTCCTCGTTCGTGCTGATGGTCCGGACTCGTCTGAACCTCCCTCGGTACCTCCTTCTCCACGCCTTTCAGATGGATTCCCGATTCCGAGAATGTCTGAAGGAGAGTCGAGTGGAAATGAACGAGGTTCTATCATCAAGGCCATTTCGAACCTTTGGACTTACAGAGGAGGAGAATTTACGCCGCTTGATTATCCTCTGTGAGCTGCTGGACTTTGGATTAGTCGCTTACTATATTGAGCTTTTCTTTCCAAGCCATGCGAGCGAGCATCTCTTTGCTGAGAATCCGATTCTTGTCCGCGAAGATGAACCGAGCTCCATCATCGCGTTCACTCTGTGGTTCGTATAAATCACTAATCATCACTGCGGCTCTTGTTCTGACTTGTCTTTTTTTCTTCGCAGCTCGCCCGCCTACCGTGATAAGCTGAAGGAGCAGGATGTCGCTGTCGCTCGAGTCGTTGAGCGTAGCGAAGCTTTCATGCCAGATGATGTCCACCCCGGGGACCGAAGCTCTACTTGGGGAGTACTCGACTTCCAACCAGATGGCACCGATGTCGAGGAAACGCTCAGGAAGCCCGAAGGAAAGCACTTCCGACTTCGTGAGTGCCTGTCATTTCGCGGCTTGACGGAATCCAGCTAATTATGGAATGGCAGAATTCGAGGAAGGAACTACCAAATTCTTCTGCAAGATCTTCTTTGCCGAACAATTCGATGCTCTCAGACGTAATTGTGGCTGCAGCAACCAGTTCATCGAAAGCCTGGCTCGTTGCGTGAAGTGGGAGTCCAGCGGTGGTAGATCGAAAGTGGATTTTCTGAAGACCAAAGGTCAGATCCGCGTTCTCACTCCCTCGTATCCTTCGACTGACAATCATCGCTTCAAGACGACCGGTTCATCGTGAAGGAAATCTCTCGGCTCGAAATGGACTCGCTGCTTCGATTTGCCCCTGCCTTCTTTGACTACATGTCTAAAGCGTTGTTTCACGGAGTTCGTTTTCCGGTGTCTAGTGACGGATGGGAGTCCTGACTCTACTTTCTCAGCTTCCTACACTTTTGGCGAAGATTTACGGCTTCTACCGAATCGGCTTGCGAAACCCGACCACTGGCAAGGTCATGCGACTTGACGTTCTTGTCATGGAGGTAGACTGTCTTTTCTGAAGACTCGGAAGTTTCGTTCGCTTACTTTGCTTGGCAGAACCTTTTCTACGAGCGAACGCTTGCTCAGGTTTACGACCTGAAGGGCTCAACTCGTAACCGTCATGTGCAAGTGTCGCCCGACCGGCCTAATGAGGTCCTCATGGACGAGAATCTGGTTCAAAGTAATCGTCCATCGTGACTTCACCTGTGCCTTCTGAGCTAACGTGCTACCTCACAGCTTCGTACAAAAATCCTCTATACGTCCGTGAAGCCTCCAAGCGTTTTATTCGTACCGCCATTCACAATGACAGTTTGTTCCTGTCTAATGTCAGTGAGTGTGACGTCTTCTCCTTTCTAT
The DNA here is from genome assembly GCA_035521515.1 of Phenoliferia sp. Uapishka_3. Taxonomy (NCBI): domain Eukaryota; kingdom Fungi; phylum Basidiomycota; class Microbotryomycetes; order Kriegeriales; family Kriegeriaceae; genus Phenoliferia; species Phenoliferia sp. Uapishka_3. The sequence continues at coordinate 10,926 of JASZXU010000632.1, read as the reverse complement.
ATATGGGTCGGAAACTGACTGCTCTCTCTCCAGACGTCATGGACTACTCGCTTGTTGTCGGCGTTGACTCTGGCAAGCAAGAACTCGTGGTGGGCATCGTGGGTGAGTAACACATCCTTTCAAATAAAGTGAGGGGATGGCTGAGCGATATAGTAACCTCCAGACTTCATTCGAACGTATACCTGGGACAAGGTCCTTGAGAGCTGGGTGAAAGACAGCGCATTCCTCGGTACATTTCTTATCCAACATCGGCTTGGCGTGTTTCAGCATACTAACTTCCTCCTCCTAGGCAAATCATCGAAACCTGGAGGCCCAACGATTGTCACTCCCAAGCAGTACAAAAACCGCTTTCGTGATGCCATGGACGCTTACTTCTTGCTGGTATGCTTACTCCTCGATCTGTTGCATCTACGCCCCCTAACGAAATCCTCCTTGACAGGCCCCAGATCCATGGCTTTCTCCAACTTCCCTTCTCCCCCTCTGTGGCCAGAAGGGTGCCGCAACAGAAGGCAAGGAAGCTTTCGCCACCGACCCTACGCTGAAAGTCGTGCGTGAGGAGCCGTGAGGGCAATCTTCGAATCCGTACCCTGCACCATAACTTTGTCCATTTTTTCACTTTGCCCTGTTGCCATACATAAAGCTTTTCCTTTTTTTTCCAGCTCCGCGCGATTCATGACACGCCGGACGGCGACGGACGGCTGTCCCTTCCCAAGGGTCACGAGGAGGATATGGATCCCCATCAAAACATTCTCTCATTTCAAGCTAGGTCACCCTTTGTGTGGTTAGGTTAGTGTTTGAGGACGGATGAGACGGAAACCGGAACTACAGCTCGTCGAGGCCTGAGTATGTAGCGCTCATCATTGGACCCTTGGAAACCGACAAACTAACGCCTCCTGATATTTGCCTGACGTGTAACAACTTCTCTTCTGTCATATCCGTTTGAAGGAGCTAATCAAATTTCACGCCTGACGGTCCGCAAAAGCAGGAGCCGCCGTTCTGAAAGGTCCAGAGAGCGATCACCCAGTAAGCCTTGAATTGTATCGCCCTGGTCGATTTTTGACACTGAATTAATATCGAACTTCGATTTACGCGACCTAGAGTAGCGTTGATCCTGACTCCACCGAGCAACTTGCAGGAGCCCTCTCGAGTCCCGCGACGCCACACGCCTTACAAAAATGTGTGTCTTCAATCAAAGGTGGGTTCTCTACGGATGCGGGCATCATTTGATGATAAGCGCCACCGAAAATCGATGCATGGCTTTCCTCACGGGACTTATGGATAAAGATCAGCCATTGACTCGGCTAGAGCTCGAGCACCTGCGTACGCATGAGGCGCAGATAGCGCGCCTTAATCGAGTGAACAGCAACGGTGAGCATCTTCCCTTTAGGATCATGGAATTATCCTGACATTCTCAGCCTTGATATAGGAGGTCGGAGTTGTCCTACCTGCGTGCAGCGTCAAAACGAGGAAGCACGCGCAAAGGGACAGTCTGGAAAATGGAGTCGTGGGAGCAAATAAGGTCGCTTTGTGCGCATCACATAATTTACCACCAGAATTCATTCTTCAAGTAGTGGTGAATGGTGAACAGGATGGAACTCCACAACGTGCGCCCGTTTGCTGCTGACCGTCGAGTCGTTTGCACCATCCGTTCCGCTTGCCTTTCTCTGAGTTTTCTTGGTCTCCCGCTTCTTCCAGAATCCACTGCATATGAACAATGGCGTAACCAACGAAGGATTACCAACTACTTCCTCTCAAGAGAATGGTTCGAGTTAATAAAAGAGAGGGACAATGATGGCAAGGCGTCCGGTACTGCCGCATTGACACTGCATCATGGCCAGAAGAGACAATGCGAAAAAGCAACGCACTTTTCTCGTATATTACTGATAGCTTTGCCAGCTTCAATTCAAATAGACAAGCACATCAGGATCAGCCTCATTGTGTTCAGTTGTGTTCACATGAAGGACGTTGTGACTTCCGCGGATGTTCGACTGCGGGCCGGTCGCGGTAGAGGCCGGTGGCTTGGTCAGCCAAAAGTCGCTTTGCCTCGCGAGTTTCGGTAAAAGCCTGGGAGAGCCCTCTGTAACTCATCTTACGAACCAAACAGCGTCCCCATCAAACTATGAACGCCCTCGTCGTAGAACAGCCCGGTAGCCTTGTTCTCAAGAGCGTGCCCGTCCCCACCGTCGCCGCTGGTGAGGTCCTGGTCAAGGTGAGCAGATGAGTTGAGCGTTATCTTCGAGAATTTTCAACAATCTTTTCACATCATAGACACATGCTGTTGCTCTTAACCCTACCGGTACGTCTTCGATCGAAAGCGAGCACCTCTCGCCCTTCGACGCTGATGCCGATCGCACAAAACAGACTGGAAACACAGGGATAGCGCTGCGCCTGTCGGAAGCATCCTTGGTTGTGATTTTGCTGGTGTTGTTTCCAAAGTAGGAGAGGGCGTCACTATTCTTAAGGAGGGGGACCGCGTTGCTGGATTGGCACACGGAGGCAACAACGCCGAAGACGGAGCTTTTGCTGGTGCGGTTCCTCTGAGGGACTTCGATCAGGAGGCGGCTTTTGACAATTTACATCTTGCAGACTATGTTAAAGCCGAAGCACCCACCGTCTGGAAGATCCCTGAGGGTACTTCCTTTGAAGAAGCTGCTGCCATGGGTGGCGTCGGGCCAGGTGAGCTTCTTGCGAAGCATGCAGACTCTCAACGCTCATTCCTTGGATTGCAGCGACCGCTTTCTATGCTCTCTATGTAGAGCTTGGCCTCCCTAAGCCCGATTCGCCACTCAAGACTCCGGAGCCGCTTCTCGTGCGTATATTGAGACTCGTGCTTGGAACTGGTGCCCAATCTTGTCGATGATAACACCGAGTGACTACAGGTTTGGGGAGGAGCCAGCAGTGTGGGATTGTACGTGATTCAGCTGGCGAAGCTGTCTGGCTACACCGTGGTCGCCACATGCTCGCCCAAGAACTTCGATCTCTTGAAGTCTTACGGTGCTGAATCTGTTTTCGCTTGTGAGGAATCATCCACTTAATCTGAGCAACGAAGTGTGACTTACAATTCTGAGTACCCAGATTCCGACTCCGAAACCCCTGCGAAGATCGCTGAAGCCTACCCTACCCTCGCCATCGCTGTCGACACCATCAGCGAGAAGAGCACTTCTGCGCTGGCGTCCCAATCCATGGGAGCGAAGGCTGGTGCAAAGAGGGTGGTTCGACTCCTCCCACCTCAGGCTGGAGATAACGCTGGATTCGCCGACGTTACCGTTTCTTGGGTTCTCTCTTGTAAGCGCAATAATTCGCCATGAAAGAACGTCAGCTGATGAGACTGTGACCAGACAACCTTCTTGGAAAGGCTTACTTCAAGTTTGGGCACCAATTTGACGCTCAGCCCGCGCTGCGCTCTGCCTACGAGGAGTGGTAAAATCCTTTGCCTCACTCTTTTGCTAAAGAAGCGTCAATTCTGACATTTTTACGGTCTTTCCAGGGTCGCGAGTATGCCGCACATCGTCAAGGATCTTGGACTCAGAAGTAACCCTCTGTGGGCTCAATCTGTGACTTGCCTTTATTATTATTCTGTTCTAATCAGTTTGCTGACAAAGTCCAACATGCAGGGTGGACTTGCATCGCTCAACGACGGACTGGCTTTGCTGAAGGAGAACAAGGTGAGCCTGGTTCATGACGGCAAAACTTTCAATAAGGACACCGCTAACCCTTCATTGTCGTAGGTCTCGGGCCAGAAGGTGGTCTACACTTTGTAAGACACCACATACTGGAAGCTAGAGATACCCCTAGAGTAATACAGAAATGCCGTCTGACATCGCAAGTGCGACCTGGACACCCTACCGGGCGTGTTTGGTCGCGGCTCTATCATAGAGGGAAAAATCGGAAAGAACGAACGTCTTGATCGACTATGGATTATCAGAGTGACCGTGCTTCCCTCTCATTGAGTGTGCTTCGACAATTTTTCTTGTGTAGAGATATATGAAATCAGGAAGGTTGGACGAGACGAACTCCCGGAGTGTCATTTATAGGTCCTTCTGCCCGCGTTCATTCCTCCCAATTCCTCCCGGCCTTTACGCAACCTCATCCCGCCTCACAGTCGTGCAACAACTTCGATCAGCTACACGCAAGAGAATGAGCCAGCTTCCGGCTTATCTATGACCACACCGTTCGTGAGGCTGACACGGTCCAAGCGTGGCGCGCCTGCCCAAAGCTTTCGGGGTCCGGACAGGCCCTTGTGCGATTCTCGAAACACCTTCCACAAGCTCCTCCGGGCTCCGGTTTTCCTCCTTCTCTTTACCACTTTTTCAATTTTCGCGGCTTGACGCCCACCCACCGGTAACCCCGACCACTCAGGCTCCACGACCCTCACGCTCGTTTGACACGATACGTACCGCCTAATGCACTCCTTTTCGACCACCCTGCGCCGCCTCGCCGTGCTCTTCGCTTTCTTCTCACTGGTAGCTGCTAGCCCCCACCGGCCTCGGTTGCCCCACTTGAAGAGAATGGAGCGTCGTACTCGCACTGTACAACAGCTGGCAAAACGCTCAACCTCAGCTCGTACTGTATTCGCGCATGTTGTCAGTAAATTCAGTCGCAAACAAGAGGAACATTCAGCTAATCTCTGGTGATCTACAAGATCATGGGAAGTGAGTACTGTTGCAGCCCTCGAGGAGCCGAAGATACTGATACTGCCTTACACAAGACAACCAAAATTACGCCGCCAGCGACTGGATCAACGATATCAAGCTGGCTCAAGCCACTGGGGTGGACGCTTTTGCACTGAATTGCGGACACGACAGCACCGATCCTGCGCAACTTGAATTGGCGTACACTGCTGCTGAGACTCTGGGCTTTCACATGTTCGTTTCGCTGGATATGTCTGTGCGTCTTTCACTTGCGGGATGGCTTTCAACGACATCTTACCAACAATATACCGTTTAGTACACCTCTCTCTTCGGAACGGCTGCAGCGATCGTGGCAGAGTACATTACACCCTTCGCAGGGCGCGACGGGCAGTACAGTGAGAATGACACGATAACCATTGTTGCGCCTCTCTGACCCTTTTACGTTTCAAGAGTACAACAGCAAGCCAATGCTATCAACCTTCTCCGGTGAAACAAGTGGTACTTACCTTGAAGGTCCGTTCTAGAAACTCTTTCATGAAGCTGCGACGCTTACCCGGACTTCGGCTTCACAGGCAACTCCGACATCAATTCTGCTTGGGCCACGCTGAAGTCTGAAGCCAGCGCAAAGGGATTCGATATTTTCTTTATGCCAATGTGGACTGGATTAAGTAAGACTTTTCACTCTTGTCTTCTTTCCCTTCTCTCCAGACAACCGCTGACGAGTATTGCAGCCGGGAGCACCGCTGTGTCTACGCACAACGCGGTAGATGGCATAGGCCAATGGCTCGCATGGTACTTTGTATTTTAGATCCTGCATCCTTATTTCCGGCCCTGACACCACCACTCCCTGTAGGCCGACTGCGAATGAGAGCCCTTCGACCGACATCGACGATGCCTTCCAAACTGACGTACATCCGTTGGCGCTTCAGCCTCACGCCATGAGATGCGACGCTGAGCGTTTGATTCTTTAGGCACTTGCGAACGACAAAGTCTACTGTGCTCCCGGTGAGCTTGAGTCCAGTCACAATGTATTCCAAGTTCTGACAGTGCTTCCTTGAAGTCTCTCCCTGGTTTAATGTCCATCTTACCGAAGGAAACAACTAGTACGAGTCCAACCGACATTTTCTTCCGAGCCCTCCGCCAACTTACTTTGTATGTGCAGCATTTACCGTTCCGACGACCATTTGATCGCGACTCGCTACGAGCAGCTAATCTCGATGAAGCATGTTCCTCAATTCATCGAGATTCTTACTTGGAATGACTTCGTATGTTTCTCTCGTGAGATAAGGACCTATTCATTCCCTTACTCTATGTTCGGACACAGGGCGAGTCGCACGTGAGCACTGCAGTAAGATCCTCCGCGCCAGGACCGTTATTGACTATTCTGCGTCTTTATAGTACGTTGGCCCGGTAAGGAAGCAGTCTGGTCTCCCTACAGGAACAATCGACTCAACCGACTATGTTAACGGCGCCCTTCACACTGTACGTCAGCCATGACGTCTCCCTCCGGTGCTTAACTCACTAGTTCTTTCGTTCCCAGGGTATCCGTACGCTGTCGACATGAAAGCTAACTCGAACAGAAGCTGATAGTTTCCTCCGCTTTGCAGTGGGGCTCATCAAGATCTACAATGAGTACTAGTCCGTCTTTCTGCTCCACGTCCCTCTTATCTCTGCGCCCGCCGCTGACCCCGAGTCCTTTCCACGTAATCAGCAAGACCGGATCTTTCCCAACCATCAAGAAAACCGAGGTGAGAGCTGGCATCGAGAGGTTCCTAGTCAACTAGTATTGATACTTGTGTTTGTAGGCTTTCATTTGGTACCGCCCTCATCCTAAAGCCGCAACCGCGTCTGCAGACGCTCTAGGACGTCCTAAAAATTCTGACTGGACGGACGACTCAATTTACGTTGCCGTGGTTGTCGCTGCCTCTTCGAAAGTTGCGTCCGTCAAGATTGCTCTAGGCTCGACATCGAAGACAACGGCCGTGGAAACCGGCAAGGTGAATCTCGTAAAGATGCCCTTCACTGCCGGGACTCCTGTCATTGTAAGACCAAAAAAAATGCTCGAAGCTAGAGATTCGACGTCTGATCTTTGGAGCAGTCTCTGCTGTCCTCGAAGTCTGCAGTCATTAGGACTCGCATTGGCGCAGCGATCACGGATAGCCCAACGGTTTACAATTTTAACTGTAAGTGAATGAATTGGACGTTACTGACGTGAGTCACCTTCGACTGATGAACGGCACTTCTGCAGACTTGACTTACACCCTTAAAGAATGAGCTACGATTTCATGGACTGCTGTGCTGGGCGTAGCTTTGGACAAAGGAACGCTGATGCTGGTCATCTCTAATGAAATAATGGAACACTGGATGCCTTTTTATTTCTTATATAGGTTCAAGTCGGTAAATACAAGTTTTCTCGCGATCATGCTTCCCGGCGTCAAAGACGACTCGGTCCCGGGTGGACATCCGCAGCGGGCACGGCAGACGTCTTGGCTTGTACATACTTCCACCGGTGTACCTCTCACCAACGCCGTACCATGTCGACCCCCGGAATCGCCCTCGTCCCTTTCCAACCTGACGAGGCCTCGCACGTCTTGGAGCTCCGACGTCAGCGTAACGACCCTCAACAAATGGAATGTGCTTAAGCACTCTCAAGCTGAGGTTTGATTGACAGGGCAAGTTTGCGGGTGGGGACTAGAAAACGTCCCGCTTTGGACAATGCAAGTGAGTGCGGGAGACAAGGTACGTCGTCCGGCGATGAAGTTGCGGACGGATGCGAGTCAACAGCGAAGGACCTCAGCGACACCTTGTACTGCACGCTATGGACAAGCTGCGACGGAAGACTGACTCTTCGTTTGTGTATCTACAGTGCCTGTACTGGGTATTTTGGAAGGAATCGCCTGAAGCCACCGTGGTTCATCCTCTGCTCGTCAACACTGCGGTTAAGCCGAGCAGCTCTAATGCCACGTTATGCGGGCATGCAAGTTTAGATTGGATTGATTACGATGGCGACTCCTCCTTGGCATCTCGAGAAGAGCGCAAAGTCACGTTCGCTACGTTTTACTTGCTAGCGGAGGAGCAAGGACGAGGCGTTGGACGGTACGCCCCTCCTCAGAGTCGTAGAAAAGGTCTCAAAGTCATCTTGGATCTCTTTTACACTCTGTAGAGCCACTATGGAGGCTTTCGAAGCGTTGGCACGGTCACCGAAGTTTGGAGCGCGCTTCATGACACTCAACACGATGCCGGCGGAGGATATGGCGAACGCGGAATGGTGCGCAAAATACGGTCAACCAGTCCTGCCCGAGAAACAAATAATGCAGAGATGGTACGAGCGGAGAGGGTATGAGGTCTACGGGCGAAGAGATCGGCCATGGTTTAAGGACCCAAGGACGGGAGCCTTTGTAGATATGCCTTGTGTAGTAGGTCACTTGTTCTTCCTCATCTGACGAGACGCTTTCTCACGATCTCTGACATTCTCATCTTCCCAGAACATGATCAAGCAATTGTGACGTTGTGACCTCCCTGCCCACCTTCAAGGGACCTGCTTTTAAGTAATCTACGAACTGTCAACGGCAAGCAAACTGCCCCCAGTCGTTTCGAGAGCACATTGCGCTGTTCTCTCCCGTCCCAAAGGAACCACGACGGGAGACGGCTTAGCTTCCTTGCTTCCTTGAGCAATTTCCCGCTCAGTGGTACCTAGCTGTCGTATCGAGTCCGGAATTGCGTCAGACAAAAGAGCACCGCTGACAACATTCATCCCAGTGACCAAATAATTTTCACACCAAGCGCCAAGAAACAGCCCGATGCGTGATTGTGTACGCAGAAGGTCCGTCCTTTGGGGCAGCGTCGCGTTTACGTCCCAGGGCAAACGGCGCTGGAGGGTCTGTTCTCGCCATTGGCAGCTATCTGGAGCCGAGCTAGGGTGCGCATAAATCGAGGAGGAGCTCTTGGGAGAGAAGTTAATCACCTGTTTCCCGCAAAAATTGCAGTAATTCTGAGAAGGATATCAAGACGTTACTTGATGTCCGTCACCTCATTCCTTCCCGACCACCATCCGTCCGTTTTCCTTTCTCCTGACTCTGAGACACCGCAGAGACATTCGCGGATTTTTGCGAGGGGACGGAACCACGACTGTTCCTGAGAAAGTCCTCACAGACCTCTGGTTGTCCAGATCACCACCCGACGACCCAGAGCCGCACGGCCATCTTCGCCTTCTCTCTCTTCCTTCCTCTCCCCACGCTCTTGGCCACTAGCGATTCCCAACACATCCCTTTCGCTCGGTGACCGGAAGTATTCATCGGGAGCGCATTTGTCAGTTCAGATCGACAGTGAGTCTTCCGTCCCATCTTGCAAGGGCCGCGCGCTGAAGACGTCCACAGCATGTCAGACGCAGCGAGTCAACTTGCGGCACTTCTCCAGAACCTACCTCCCGGGGAGACTATCTATCAGGCAATACGCGCTCAAGTACTTGCCGGTGCCTACCCAGCTCGGTCGGCGCTGTTCAATCGGGAGATTTGGGCGCTTTACGGCTTACATGTTCTGGTGAGCTCGGTTCTTCTAGATCACGTTTTATTATAGCTCAATCAATCCGTATTCATTACGCAGATCCTGCTGCTGAGCTTCGCTGGTTTCGTCGCACGGTACCGGAGAGGAATTGCCTGGGTGTTCGCAAAGGATGCAAACGGAATCATCCGCCCCAATACCGCCATGACTACTCAAATATGCTTCGTGAGTACTTTTTTTTTCGGCTTCTTACAAGGCCTTTTGACTCATCAACAAGGCTTCGTACAGGCGTGGTACTCTGTCTGTAAGTTAGACGGCGACATCCGCCACCTTTCGGCAAATGTCACCTGTGCTGACGATAGGACTTTTCAGTCTTCCTCATCCTTGCTCAAGTCTGTGAGCCTGCTTCCAACTTCAGTGAATCAATATCAAAAACTTATCTGTCTCCTGATTATGCTCAGATGCACTCGACAGGAAACCTTCGCAGGGGTCGTTCGCTTTCTTGATGCTCAGCTTTATTCCACTCGCTTTCGCCTTCCATGCCTCCGTCTGGGCAACAGCACTCGCTCCAACCACCTCGATGGCTTTCCTGTCTTCCCCCCACGCCAAATCTCGTCGCTCCGGTAGATTCGGGCACCCATCAATATGGATCGCCGGAGGCGTCCTACTCATTTTCCTCCTCTCCGTCATTCCAGCTACCGTAATCTTAGGAAGGGCTTATAAGCTCCAATTCCACCTGGTCGACGAGATTCTCGAGGTCTTGGACACTGCTGAGATCGGAAACCTGGGGATCGCCGGCCTCATCCCTTTGCAACCGCTCTACGCACAAATAACAAAGGTCGGGCAAGAGTTCTTGGTCTACAACAGGTCACAGACTGGGACTTGGTTTGGCTGGCTCTGTATTGGACTCATCGTAAGCCCCTTCTCCGCGACGTGCTTCGATCTATTGAGCCAGTTTCTAACATGGGTTTTCACAATGTAGATCTATCTCCCGACTGCGACTCGACTTCTTTACTCTCTCCGGCAGCGTGAACGTCGCTTCCGTCGAAGTCTTCGAAGCCTTCGCGTTTTGGACGAAATCGTTACACAAGATCACGAACTAGAGAACGATTCCGCGGACTCCCACCAACAGGCGGACTTCCCCAATAGCCCCAACCCTTCGATAATACCAAGGTCGCCAATTCCATCTTATATTACCGAAGGACGTAAAGTAGAGAGGTCGAACTTCCAGGTTCGGTCGCCGTCCATGAACAGCTTCAAGACGTCGACATCCGAATTTCATTCTGGAGATGCCGGCCGACTAGGCTTTTCAGAGCGAATGAAAGACGTTCGCATCAAGATTGGTGGGGACGAAAAAAGCCACGAGGCGATGACTTCTCAGGGATCGCGGACGAAGGCGCATGTAGAGGACCTGGAAGAGCAGCTCGCGAAGACGCACCGCATGTTCTTGACAGTACGGCTGAAGACTGATTTACCTACTCCACTATGTTCGCTGACGCTTTTGCGATGTGATTAGATCCTTTGGCAATTCCTCATGACGATGACGATGTGCTGCTCGCTGTAAGAAAACTCCCCTTCGATATCCGATTGTGACTCGCGTCAACTCACGACCTTTCAAATCTTCCACAGCGGAATATTTTGCATCGTCCTCTTCTTCAGCTCTATCCAACGCACCAACGCTATCTTCATCCCCTGGACTGGATGGACACTCGCCGTGACGGGCGTCATCTCCTCATTAGTTTTCGCCGTTTTCTCCCTTCGCGGGCCTCGAATCGCCCCCACCCCAGCCCCTACC